>JANPXK010000456.1:0-26490 GCA_024704745.1 Rosa lucieae
AATATTTTGTAACAGAGACACACAGAATGGGGGAGATGGTGAAGTATTTATGAGGCTAATATTACGTGGTATAAATATGTCTACGGCAGATCCAACTACCCTTATTATTCTCCTAAATTACATGATTACCCTTATATATATATATATATATATATACACACACACACACATATCCTATCTAGAACGAGGCCTTGCTCTGAAATTAAAGTGCGAGGTTGGAGTTTAGGGTCACTTTTCGGTCTCATATCCACATCTCGACATTTCAGTTTTTAGATACTAATGTATAGATTGTCTCTGAAAAAATTTCCGCCAAATTAATGATCTTTAAGGTATCTAACTCGCTTAAACCAATGGACGAACTGAATCTGTCCAACCTGAATACTACTAGCTTTAAAGCAGTTATCAATGTCTTAACGACCATCAATTTGGCTGAAATTTTTGCAGAGACGATCTATACATTAGTACCTAAAAGCTGAACGGTCAAGATGTGGATATGAGACCGAAAAGTGACCCTAAACTCCAACCTCACACTTTAATTTCAGAGCGAGGCATCGCTCTAGATAGGATCTGTATATATATATATATATATATATTATATATATAGCCGCTCTAGTGAGCGATTTTTTTTTTCTTTTGTCATTTTAAGGGATTGCTTATTAGACTAATTTTTTGGTCATGTATTAGGATCTCGACCGTTTAGTTTTTAAGTCTCTATGAGTATATCACTTATGGAAAATTTTAGCCAAATTGATGATCGTTAAGGTATTGAATTAGATCAAATCAATAGACGAACTGAATCTGTCCAGTATCATTTGGTTTAGTGGCACTAGTCTCCTCTTTGTAAGTGGGAGGTTGTGAGCTCGACTCACGAAAGACAAATTGTTGTAATTTGATTTTGTTGATATAATAAAAAAAATATTAATGAACAGTTATTTCCGACCGGGTCATCACAATTGGGATACCAAGCCTTTGGCTGGGTGATTGGTTACGATTTTGGTAGACCTCTAATCTATCTGTCATTGTATGTCATGGGGGTAACACGTGGGTGTAGACACAAGAAATTTATTGTAAATAAAATTCATTAAATAAATCTGTAAATTTTTGAAAAGGTACACATGGCTCATCTGTAAATAAGCTTAGTTGGCACATGAGTCCTACAAAAGGTACACGTGGCTCATCTGTAAATAAGCTTAGTTGGCACATGGGTCCTACAAAAGATACACGTGGCTCATACGTCACCAAAATTATGTGAGTTTCGAGGATGACATATGTCAAAACACGAGTGATCCATCTATTGAATGATGCGGAAGCGTCAATTTATCGCTGATTGATTGTTGCTTGAGTTAATCATTTAAAGCAGATCAACCGTATTAAACTGATTGATCTTGATAAAAATCAAGCATCAAATACAAATATCGATCAGATGAAATAGTTTAATTTTGATTGAAATCAAGTATTAAATCAAATCATATTTGATTGGCATATTCCTTAAATAAAAAGTAATTAAATCAACGAATTAAAACTTATTGATTTAATTACATATTTATGAAATGTGATTAATGTTATGTCATCAATGCATTCCAAATTGAGGGAGACGTCGACATTATAAATACCCCTTCTCAAATCAACAGAAGGGAGGATGACAGACAGACGCAAGCAGACAGAAGAAACCTCTTCAAAGCTCAGAAGTCTCCCAAACTCGAGAAGAACCATCAAGCTGCCAAATAGTCAGTCTCTTTACCTCACCGACTTCAGACAAATAAAGGAAATCACCTGCAACCTCAGAAGTTGTCAAACTCGCGGAAAATCAACAAGCATCAAGCAAATGTGCTGATACATCCGCCATCAAAGCCATACGCACCACGTGACACCTCTCGTGGTTCAGGTCTTATCAAGATCAAGCCTCTTCAGCCCTTGATCATCCGTCGTCTTCAAGTCGTCAACAAAGCAAAGCTTTTGCCAAGTTCTTCATCAAGCTCGTGGAGAATCAACAAGCACTAAACATACGTGCTGATTCATCCACCATCAAAGCTAAAGAACACTCACCACGTGACATCGCTCGTGGTTCAAATCCGATCAAGAGCAAGCCTCTGCATCCCTTAATCAACCACCTCCTACAAGTCGTCAACAAAGTAAATCCTCTACAAGTTCTTCATCAAGCTCGTAGAGAATCAACAAGCACCAAACACACGTGCCGGTTCATCCCCTACCAAAGCCAAAGAACACTCACCATGTGACACCACTTGTGGCCTAAATTCGATCAAGTTCAAGCCTCTACAGCTCTTGGTCAATCATCTTCCACAAATAGTCAACATAACAAGAAGTTTACACTATAACTGTTCGACTCAAGATCAAGTGCTCACCACCCTTGGATCAAATCAACGTCGGAGATCGAATCAGAAGAGATTCTTGTGAAAGAGCATCTACAGAGATTGTAACCCTCAAATTCATTAATAAAAAATATATTATATTGTAAAAAAAAAAAAAAGTATGTTGAGTTGAAAACCTTATACCAAGCGGCTAGATAATTTGAGGATACCAACTGGGTACCGACCCCCCAAGTTTCAACAATTCTATGGCAAAGGTAATCCCAAGCAACACATTGCGCATTTCATCGAGACATGCAATAGTGCTGGCACAGATGACAACTATCTTGTGAAACAATTCATTCGCTCACTCCGAGGGACAGCATTTGAATGGTTTACAAAATTGGAGCCTGAATCCATTGACAGCTGGGAGCAACTGGAAAAAGAGATCTTGAATCGCTTCTTCAATACACATCGGATTGTGAGCATGTTAGAGCTCACCAACACCAAACGATGAAAGGATGAGCTAGCCATAGAATTCATCAACCGTTGGCGTGCATTAAGCCTCGACTGTAAGGATCGACTCTCAGAGTTGTCAGCAGTAGAAATGTGCATTCAAGGCATGCATTAGGACTTACTGTACATCCTTCAGGGGATAAAGCCTAGTGGTGGGCTCGTGAAACTGAAAACCGAAAAAAATAGCACCGAAACTCTAACCGAAGCTTAACAAAACCGCACAGAGAAAAAATCGAACCGAAAAGAAAAAACCTCACCGAACCGCACAGTGTTCGGTTCGGCTTTCAGTTTCTGCCCGGTAGAAACCGAACCGAACCGAAAACCGAATTACTGTTCACATATGTAAAACGGCGTTGTTTTGTTTGACTTTTGACTTACAAACCCTAATGTTTCCATGACATTTTTTCATTCTGGCCTCTCTTTCTACTCTGCCTCTCTGACCTCTCTTCTCGCCCTCTCTTCATTCTCTGCCTCATAGAGAATTCGAGATCGCCCTAAGGAGACCACCAAGGACCGAAATCCTCATCGAGAATTAGAGATCACTTCAGCCATTCCCAATACCCTTTATTCTCTTATTTAGTACATGAAATAGTAGATCTGAAACTGGGTATGCTTAACCATGGCGTCAAAGCTATTGTTGATCACAATCTTCATCGTGAAATTAATAAGTTGGGTTCACTCCTGATAGGAGCATTTTAATACTACGTTTTAAGTGTTATTTCCTCATATTTACTTAGTTATTTCCTTAAATAAATCCTTTTGGTTTGGGAAAGTTTTTATTTCCTATTTTTAGAAAATTTCCATTTCTTATTTGTAGAAAGTTTCTATTTTCCATTTTTAGGAAGTTTCTATTTTTAGTAATAGTTTCTATTTTCAGGTTCTTGGAGCAAACAAGCTGAAATGAGCTCAAGAAAGGAAAGAGGAGCTAGTCAACGTTGGAGGGAGCTAAGACAAGACATAAAGGGTTGCATAAATGAGCTGAAATGAAGAAATGAAGTTTTCCTGTTTCAACCAGGAAGTCCTGTTCAGAAGAGGAAACTTTGTCAAGCAAGACTCCTGAGCCAAACTAGAAAGCATGATCGAAAAAATAAAAGGAAATGATGTTGAGAGAAGATTCCTAGAAGCACTAGGAGACTATAAGGCTTGAAGATGACGCAAGAAGGCCCAAGATCCTTTTAGACTATTGTGGATTTCGGCAAATGGATAAAAGCTCATTGGAATTAGGGTTTGTGACGCATGAGAGATATTCTTGGAGGATTTATATGTTTTTCCGTGAAATACAAAGAGAAAATGGGTGGAGACAACGTGAAAATCAAGAAGAAAATCAAAGATTACGTTGGAGATTTTCTAGGGAGAGTTTTAAGAAAAGATGAAGTGTATGCAACAAGAAAAAGGTCCAAAACAAGTCTAGATTTGTTCCCTAGTTTCTCTCAAGATATTTTGACAGAAAATAAGATAGAAAATAAGAATATATTCATGAAAATTCGGAAACAATATATTAGAGACTTATTTTGAAGACTTTTGATTGGTTAGACAACACAATAGGGCTTACATGGCAATTTGTGATTGGTAGGAGTTATGTGGCATTTTCAGATAATTCCTTGGGAAAATAATAGAAGATTCATGAAGCTTGGAGAGCACTTTGCCGTCCCCAATATATACTCCCCTATAGCTTGACGTTAGATACACTTATTCATTCAGAAAAATCCCACAAAAAACGTCAAAGTTCTCTCTCCATTCTCTAGTTCAAGTCTGCGTTTTCAAGCAAGGGAGGAAGAAGGAAGAAGAAGCCGCGAGCATCCCTCCATAATTCACCTTGAAGCCGTGAGTTTTGAAGCTTGCTTCCAAGATTCAATAGTTCAACATTCAAGTTCTTCATCACCATCTCCATTCATGGTGTAATTTAACATTTTTCCTTGTAACCTCTTTCGGTTTTCCTTGTTTGAATTCGTACAAACATGTTCTAGTTAACATATAACGTTTAGGGCAAAGTTTAAGCCCAATTTCTATGATTAAATAAAGTTTTCGATTCCTATACTTGTGATTCTAAGTTGCTTTTGTGAGATTGTTCAATTGAATTTACTTGATTGATATCTTTTATATGTTTATGCTAATTGGTTCGAAACTTTTAGGGTTTATGTATAATTGGTGCTAGATTTAAGTTAATGATTCACCTAATAGCACTACAAGAGAAATGGTCTTTTCTGACCATGTCTTTCCGATGGATCCTACTTTTGGTTGGAAATACCATTTTTTCTGACAAAAAAAAATTGTTCGTCGGAAATACAGTTTTTTGATGGCCATTATTTCCGACGACCACCAATCTCTCAAAAAAAGTATAGATTTTGGTTAGAAATAATTATTATTTAGCAGGAAAACTTCCCGCTAATTACTTTTCCGACCACACTAAATATCGTCGGAAAATAATAGATCATTTTCCGGCGAGACCTTTTTGTCGTCGGAAAATATATGTAATATTTCCGACGAAAACACTCACCGTTGAAAATAGTGAGATTAGTTAATGATATAGCATACGCCTAGTATTTCAAATGAATTCCTTAATAAATTGTAAAACTCATCAAGACATTAACATAATATAAATAAGCAAATAAAAAAAAAAATTTAGGCATCACTAGCATGGAAGCAAATGTCGGTATACAAAAACTACCCAGTTTTACAAAGAATTATTACTATATGACAAGAAATTAAATAGAATATGCCCTTATTATAAAATAGGGCTAATTACTAGTTAGTACCCTGTGGTTTAGGTTCAAAATCAATTCAGTCCCTGAACTTCTAATTTCATCAAAAACACCCCTGCACTTTCAATTTTGATCTAATAGGTCCAATTCGTTAATATTCTGTTATGGGTTCAAGTTATAGTTGGATTATTTGTTGAAAAACTATTTATTTTTAATAGTAGGACTCACTCCTAAATTGACTATGCAGACCACCTCGACACCACATCATAAAATATAGGTCATATATGAGCCACATTAACAAGTTAAATAATTCAATTGTCGGAAAACTAACAAATTGGACCTATTAGATCAAAATTGAAAGTGCAGGGGTGTTTTTGATGAAATTAGAAGTTCAAGGACTGAATTGATTTTGGACCTAAACCACAAGGTAGTAATTTGTATACAGCCCTATAAAATAGCAACAACTTTCTTAATTTTCGTCAGATGAATCAGATGAGTCATCAATAACAATGGTTGATTTTGGACAAGATGGGCCGACCTTAGGTTTTTCAATCTTTATTTGAGTATGTAAAACACGAGACTTTACTTCAAAATCATCAGCGGTGAGATCAATAGGGTAACGAGGGTCTTTTCCGGGATAACACCAAGCTGGTAAAACTCGGCCTCCCGGACAAGTAACGCCTGAATGTTGAGGTTCCACCTTTATAGCCGGTAATGAAGGTGCAACAGGTTGAACACCATTGATATACTCCAGTCCAAGTGATGGGTTAACTGGATGCACTTTTACATCATCATCTTTTTTGGAGTTATAAAAATAATCACCATCTGGAGGAGATGTAGAGCGAATACGAGCTGGTCCATGATAACATCGACTCTTACTTGGACGCCTAGCAGACATTGACAAAATTATCAGAAAGATTGCAGCAAACAGAGAAGCAAATGAAGATGAAAAGCAACTAGTATTAATAAGTCTGAGAAATTTTTACAATTTGTCGATATCTGTATAAAAGACAGAAGCCCTATATATACAAGTTAGGTGCGGTTGTAACAAATGTTCTATATTTTCTCTCATGCTCAATTTGACAGACCTTAATTGATTATTTACCTTGACTCTGACTCTTTCTATCTCCTTAACAATATATACCGTTTGTAATTTTTGTTTTGCTTTTGACTTGGCCATTGTAGATGCTAGATTTTAGTCAACTCATATGAACTATCAATGATAATATATCCATATATTTTAGATTCAGAATAAATAAATATATATTTATTTATTTATACGACACAAAGCAACTCCTATCAGCATAACTTGCCACAAAGTGAGCAGTGTTATTCAACGAAAAGAAAAATTGGGAAAACCCCATTTGGATTTTCTAGAAGGACGTTAGCCTGCAAGGGATTTTACCTAGCATTTAGGAAAATTTGAAAACTACCAACAGCCACTTTTTTGTTTTGTTTTACTTGTTCTTTAGGAGCATCCCAATCTTATTGGGACACTTTAGATTATTTGAAGAATTATAAACGTTGAATTTGGATTTGAATTTGTTTACATCCTAATCAAAAGCATATATAAAGGTTGCAGTATTGGGAATTTGGAGTATCAAATTTCTGAGCCACCCCTCACATGACACAAAGATATCCCCTCACTCTTTCAGATTGCATGCGATTCGGATTAACTATTTCTTTGACTACAAGTAGCTAGTTATTTGTTTCTACTTATCTCACTCAAATTGGCCTCAAATCCTATTTTGCTTTGTGATTTTAGTTTCAATTGTATTGGGTATTTCAAACTTTCTCAAACTGTGTATAGAATTGAGGAGGTTGTTATCGAAAAAGGGCAAGTCGACTCTTTGTTCCTTTTAACTTTTCTTTTGTCCCTTAGTTTGAATTAAGTAATTAATCACAGAACTATTTTTTTTTTTCTATTTGGCTAACGTGGCAAAATAACAAGCTTAGGTGAATTGGGTTTGTAATATCATAGAGTGCTGGCTTCAATTCCACACGCCAAGAAAGGTATACTATTTGTACCTTATTGCTTTTCTTTTCTTCCTTTGTTTGAAATCATTAATCATTTTTTTGTGTAAATTATTATCATTAACTTTAGGGTGAGACTATTGCCACCCTACCAATTCCTTTCCACACCTACATTCAATATTTTTGTCATAAGCTACCAATTTTATCCTCTTTTCACAATTAGAAAATAAAAATAAAAAAGATAAATAATAATAAATAAGAAGAAATCTGAAAAAGCAAATTAAGAAATCTGGAAACGTTGTATCATCTCCAATTGACCTCCTCCCTCTTCCTTCTTTCCTTAATCGAATTTAGAAGAAGATATATAATATAAATAGCAATGAAACTGGGAACTGTGGGAAATCTAATTTATTTTAGATTAAATTATACAAATAATCTGAGTTAAAACATCCAGAAATTCTTCTATTCATTTAGTATTTAGATTTGTTATTTTTTATTTTTCTAATTGTGAAAACCTAAACGTGAGATTCAGGGAAGAAAAAAAAAAACCTTAATTTAAACTAATGTCAAATTGTCCCCAGAAAAAAAATTCAACTACTAGGTTGAATGCCAAATAGACTACCAAAACAAATATTAAACTCTTTTTGTATTGACTAAAATAGAAAAGAAGTTGAAAATATTATCATACTGAAACTAGTGCATTAACAACTCATAGCTCTAACACATGCACATTTTAGGACTACATCCAAAAAAATAAATAAATAAGAATCCCGAATATAAAAATAAAAAGTAAAACAAAGTTTATGTTATGATAAATTGGTTTTGTAATTTGTGAATGATGGTGATTTATGAGAGTTAGGAGTTTGATTGCGAGTTTGAAACCATAACAGAATAGGTGAATGACTCTTTCTTTAACGTTGGCTTCCCCCTTCTTTCTCTCTCAAGTAGGTGTACCTTAGTAGGACATGGTGTCTAGGCTGATTGGATACGAGAAGTGCATCCAAGTGAGCCTTGAGCCCCGCCAAAATCGTTCATTTACTACCTGGCCATGTTTGAAAAGAGTTACCAAAAGATTGAGAAAGGAGACTGATGTTAAGGCTAGAACCCTTGGGCCGTATTTCTAAATCTTGGTTGCAGACTTGTAATTAAATTTGGACTCTTCCTTATTGCTTGTTTTTGCGTCATACACTTATACATTTACAAAACTTGAAATTGTATTGTATGATTTTATTCTTTTTACATTTTTTGTTCATTCACAATACAGAAAATGTCAGTTGACAAGTCATGGATGCAGTTAAAACGGTCAAATATAGAGTATTATAACGGAGTTGAAAATTTTCTTGATTATGCATATAAACATGCTAATCACAGTGAAGGAAGAATTTACTGTCCATGCATCAAATGTCGTAATTTTCATAGATTTGTCCGGTCAGAAGTGCACAATCATCTTTTATACAAGGGTATTAAGCGGGATTGCACTATATGGGACAAACATGGAGAGAGTAAGAATAATGATGATGGTGACACTGACAGTATTAACGATGACAATGAGGCTGCCATTTTGGAGCAATATGATGATATGAAAGGAATGATAGAGGAAGGTTCCCACCAAGATCCAAATGGAGATACTGAAAAGTTCTACAAATTGTTGGAAGAGGCAGAAACCCCATTATACCCGGGTTGTAAGAATTACTCAAACTTGTCATTTGTTGTCAACTTGATGCATATTAAGGCGGTCGGTCACATGACCAACAAAAGATTTGACATGTTACTGGAATTGTTGAAAAAAGCATATCCCATGAGTGAAAAGCTGCCGACTTCCAATTATGGGGCAAAGAAGATTGTTAAAGAATTCGGTCTTCATTATGAAAGAATTGATGCATGTAAAAATATTGTGTAATATATTACAAGGAGCATGCAGATGCAACGGAATGTCCTACCTGTAAGCTGCCTCGATGGAAGACACAATGCAACCGCAGTGGCAACAAAAAAAAAGAAAAAGAAAATTCCATGGAAGATTTTGCGATATTTTCCACTCACACCAAGACTGCAAAGACTTTATGTCATCAAAGATAGCCACGGATTTGAGATGGCACCATGAAGACCAGGTGAAAGATGGTATTTTGATGCATCCAGCAGATGCAGAGGCTTGGAAAAATTTTGATCAAATTCATGAGTCATTTGGCAATGAAAATCGAAATGTTCGGCTTGGTTTGGCAACTGATGGATTCAATCATTTTGGAAAAATGAGCACTAGCCATAGTACTTGGCCAGTCTTCCTATTTCCATACAATCTTCCTCCATGGATGTGCATGAAGGAGCCTTACATTTTCATGTCGTTACTCATACCAGGACCAAAGGGGCCTGGGAATGATATTGATGTTTATTTGCGGCCATTGATTGATGAACTGCAAAGTCTATGGGAAGTTGGTGTGGAAACATTTGACATTTCCACAAGGCAAAATTTTTAAATGAGAGCTGCAGTTATGTGGACTATCAATGATTTTCCTGCATATGGTTATATGTCAAGTTGGAGTACGAAAGGAAAACTAGCATGTCCATGTTGTGGGGCAGAAACTTCTAATCGCAGATTACAATATGGCTCAAAGACATGTTATATGTGTCATCGTCGATTTTTATCATCAGATCATGAATGGCGTAAAAAACCAAAAGAGTTTGACAATACAGAAGAAAAGAGACATGCTCCAAGAAGACCATCAGGAGAAGATGTTATGGAAGAACTTCAAGGTTTGAAGGAAGTAGCATATGGAAAGAAGGAGAACAAGGCTACTATACCTGGGTTTGGTCATACTCATAACTGGAAGAAACATAGTATCTTTTTTCAGTTGCCGTATTGGAAAACACTGTTGTTGCGGCATAATTTGGATGTTATGCAAATTGAAAAAAATATTTTTGACAGCGTGTTTGGCACAATTATGAACATTGATGGTAAAACAAAAGATTCTTTAAATGCTCGTCTTGATCTTAAAAACATGTGTGTAAGGCAAGACTATTGGCCTAGAGAGGTGGATGGTAAACTAGTTTATGACCCAGCACCTTTTGCATTGTCAAATGATGATATCAAAGCTGTATGTGAATGGTTACTGAAATTGAAGGTTCCAGATGGATATTGTGCAAATTTGTCCGGTTGGGTGAGTGCTGGAGGGCGTAGTATTTCTGGCATGAAAAGTCATGATTGTCATGTTTTCTTAGAGAGATTACTCCCGCTTGTGGTGAGAGAGTTGTTGCCTAAACAACCATGTGAGGCTATAATTGAGCTTTCTTACTTTTTCAAAGAATTGTGCGCTAAAGTACTTAAGGTCTCTGATTTAGAGCTACTGGACAATCAAATTATCACAACTCTATGCAAGTTGGAAAGAATATTCCCTCCAGCTTTTTTCGACATCATGGTTCACCTATCTATTCACTTAGCTTGGGAAGCAAAAGTAGCTGGTCCTGTGCAATATAGGTGGATGTATCCCATCGAGAGGTAACAAAATTTATATTAAGTTGACATTTTATATAATCTTTTATTTATTTTTTTTGTAATTAATTATAGTGTTCACTATATTAGATAGGTATTTGCATAAGCTCAATACTTATGTTCATAACAAGGCTCGTCCAAAAGGTTCTATTGCAGAAGGCTACTTAATAGATGAGTGCGTAACTTTTTGTTCAAGATATCTACATCAAGTTGAAACCAAATTTAATAGAGTAGAAAGAAACTACGATGGGGGTCAGCCATTACCCAACGCATCTGGGTTATCTATCTTTTCATTGTCGGGTGAAACTGTTGGAAACCGTGCATTAATAACAATGTACGATAAACTTCATCACACTGCCACATATTATGTCATATCAAATTGTGACGAGTGTCTACCATTTATTGAGTAAGAATTTTTACCAAATAGTCTACCCTGTTTGAATTTTTACACACACACATGTATATTTGTGATATTCATTTATTCCTATAATCTATTGTGTAGGGAGCATAAAAATACTCTTCTTATGCAACATGGTGCTGAGCATGTGGATACGTTGCATAGACTTCAATTCGTGGATTGGTTTTATACTAGAGTGAGCCTAATTTCTTAGTAGCAACAAATATCATGCGAGTTGTATTATTTTTATTTTAATAAAAGTCTTCTTTCTCTCACATGTAGATTGAACAATTATATGCTGAAAGAAAAGTTAGCGCTCAGATGCTTTCTCTGGCTCAAAAACCTGGAAAGCAAGCTGCCTACTATCAAGGTTACAACATCCACGGGTTTAGATTTCATACACGGGAGCATGATGAGTCTAAGAAAACACAAAACAGTGGAGTTATGGTTAAAGGAGACAACCAGGATGATGTGCCATGGTACGAAACTTTGACTGAAATTGTTGAGCTTTGGTATACAAAAAACAATAAAGTTGTCTTGTTTAATTGTAATTGGTATGACACTGGTACCAAAGGCAAAGGTTATAAAGTGGATCGTTATGGAATGTTAAGTGTTAACACAAAAGGCAACCTTAATACTCAAGAGCCATTTGTGCTAGCAGTTCAAGCAACTCAAGTGTATTATGTTGAGGGAATCAAAAATAGAACATGGAGCGTTGTGGTGGAAACGAAGCCTAGAATTGTATATGAAATGCTTACTGATGAGGAGGAACCATATCAAGAAGAAAAAACTCGGACAATTCACACACATGCTAACCACAATGAAGAAGAAGATGATGAAGAATGACTTTCTTCCACTATCAGATCTGATTCTATACTTACCCATTCATGCCTTCTTCACAAGTACTAGCAGCGAGTGAAAGAGATGAAGAAAAGATATAATTGTTCAATCTGCAAAGCTTTTATCGTAGTTGTATTTTTCCTTTTATTATTGTATGACACGGGGTTCAGGTTTTATGTCCCCCCTACTACTTTATCTTTAATAAAAAGAACTGGGCGTGGGGCAGAGCCTCCCAGTTAGGCTGGGTTCCATACCCCTAAAGTGAAGAAGAAGCATGATAACAATTCATTATAACATTATACCAAAATTACATTATCTATAAATAGAATACGGGGTTAATTATACATTAAAAGAAAAAAAATTATTAAATGAAATTTCAAAGAATTCCTCCTCACCACTAGACCACAAGGTTAGTCTGTTACAAAATTGAAGAACTGGGCTCTGTTAATTTGGTTATAACCTTATCTCATATTTGATTTTGAAAAGAAAAAAACAGAAGGATGAGATCAAAGAAGACACCAATTCAGCGTATTTAATTTAAAACTTAACATATTATTCACAAATCAGCAATGGTAGTGCGTTGGGTTAAGGCACTTGGCAATGAACATGTTATACAACCAATAAACATGCTATACAACACTAGTAGACATATTAAGATTTTGAATGATCCAAATAATACAAATTGGAAATCGATAGATTTGGCATTACTCATGTACTTAACACTTATTAACAGGTACCGTGTAAAAAAACTAATCCGGTTGGCCTTCGGTTTCATATTGGTCAAAAGGGTCAACCCAATGTACGTTTATGCTTTTCTAAGGGGAGAAGAATCATGTGAAGATAAAAGTCCCGAATTTTTTACATGAGTTGATACACCTCGTCTCCGCAAAAGTGTTAACACTGATAGATCGAGAAAAGTGGTTACGAGCATGGAACGAGGCCCAAATGATGACGAAAACACACACGCATTCAATTCTGCCTCATTTGGATTCACCTCGTGAGAATTATTTTTTCAAATGATTGTGTCTCAAATAGATTATATCTCAAAGGAATTGTACCTCACTCGGATTTTTGCTTGACCAAATCTCTGCTCAACAAGTTATTTTCTCCTCGACTAGATATTTCGGCCTTGACTGGATATTTCCACTTCGACTAAATATTCCCTCCTCAACCGGATATTTCCACCTCAACAAGATATTTCTTCCTTGACTAGATATCTCCACCTTAACAGAATATTCCCACCTAGATTGAATATTTCCACCTCAACAAGATATTTCTTCCTTGACTAGATATCTCCACCTTAACAGAATATCTCTTTGTACATAAGAAATCTCGTTATGTTACTAATTTTTTTTTTTTTTTTATTGGAGGTGTCCTCCATATCTTTGCTCTACATAAACCATTATATATAGTTTTTTAATGGTTGATAATTAATTTTTTTATTGGACGTGTCCACCATATATTTTCTCTACATAAACCATAATATATAGTTTTTTAATGGTCAATGACGAGTCCACCATATTGTTTCTCTACATAACACATATTGAAAGCATTCAGATCCAGAAGCCTTCAGATATCGAAAGCATTCAACTTTATATATCGCCGACACTCTGGGAAAGTACGAAGCTTTGTCTGCTTTGTCTTGGCTGTGCGGAGGTCTGAGCTACTTCGTTGGGCTGGGCTTGTTGGCCGTGTGGAACGACAAGTGATCCAAAACTAAAAAGTATTAGCGGGTGAAATTTTAATTTTTGCCGCCTCCTTAAAATTTTTCACTCCCGCTATATCTCCCCAAAATTAGTAGAAACTCCCACGACTCTTCCAGTTATCCACCAATTTTGTGAATCAATCCTTATCGCGTTTAGAGGAAAAAGAAGAAGAAGAACGCTGCAGGTTTTCTCTTTGCCTTTCTTCAATCTTCTTCTGTTGCAGGTTTTCTGTTTGCGTCTATCATTGATTTTCATTGGTATTAATTGTAGCAGTTATGGCAAAGCAAAGACTCAAAAGGGCATCAAGCTTCTCACGTCCTGAGTCATCTGGTCTCCCTTCAAACCAAAACCCTCACAACGGGTCATCGACTCACAACGAAACACAAGACATGGAAGAGATAGGTTCTGAAGCTCCACTATCAGAAGAACAAGGTATGGTGTAAAACTTATACATAACAAATTGTTACCTCCGTTTATTAATTTCTTATTGTTGCTTGTTGTTGTCAATAGTGTCTGGTCATTCTCCAAAAAAAGGTAGAGGGAAAGCCAAAGGTGAAAAAGGTTATGGAATGGATTCCGAAATCTTTCGAAAAAGGTATTATCTATAATCTTGAATTGTTAGTATAGTTTTGATCTTTAGTCTAAGTTCTGGTTATGATTTTCATGTCTAGGATCATAACATCTGAAGCAGCCAGAAGTATTTTCCCATTATTCCAGTGAGAGCTTAAAGGACCATATATTACATGGAGTGAATACCCGAAAGATCAGTTGGGTTTGCTATTTGAACATCGGAAGAATTTTGGTTTCAAGTTCAATTGCCTGAAGGAAGACGTGAAAGCAGCATTTGTAGCCTATATCAAAAAGAATTATAATAGTTGGATGTGGGAGATAAGGAATAGTGTTTTAAAAAAATACAAGAGTCCCACAGCTAGATATGCTCATCACCCATCATTTTTGCTTCCACATATATGGACAGGAATGGTTGAAAAATGGCTGAAACCAGATTGGCAGGTAAATAATGAATTAAACATAGTATATACTATAATTATTTTTCACTATAAGTAGACTCAACATCTCTTATTGATGAAATTTTCAGGAAAGCTCGTACCAAAACTCGATAAATCGTGGGAAGTCTGACATGGTGCATACAATCAGCTCAGTTCCAATGGCGAAATATATCAAAGAGGAGGTATTAGATTTTAATTTTTTACATAATTTCTTGGTTATGTTTCTGATTCATTAGCGTGTACTAAGCACAAAAGAAAGCTACTTACATTTGTAGTCTTGTATAATGTTTCTTTAATTAAACGTAGTGATTCTTGGTGAGTATATAAGTTTCTTGCTCATCACCCATCATTTTTGCTTCCACATATATGTTTCCTGTTTATTATAAGTTCTCTTTGCTCTGTTCTGTACCATCAAGAGTTTTTAACTTTAATAGGTTTTGCACACGATCTATATTTTATTGGTGTATGTAACATATCAGTCTCTAGTGCAATCAAGTATGATGTACCATGATATAGGTATGATTTCATCAAGTATGATGTACTAAACCTCCATTGCTTCTATAGATGTGCTTAGGTTAATGCGTCATGGAAATCAGGTTGTTTGCAAATATGGACTGATTGTTATTTGTTGATTTACACTTTGTTTATTTTACTCCAACAGATTGATAGGACTGGAGTTGAACCTAGTCCCATTGAATGCTTCGAAAGGTTTCATGTCTCTAAGGCCAAGAATGAAGAGGGGGAACATTGGATTAGTGAGAAAGCTAAAGATCTTTATGTATGTATTTAAATCTTGGTTTACTTAGTGTTTGCTTGTCATGAGATTGTGCCTTTAATTATGTTTGTGCTAAATACTAGTTACTACCCTGTGGTTTAGGTCCAAAATCAATTCAGTCCCTAGACTTCTAATTTCATCAAAAACACCCCTGCACTTTCAATTTTGATCTAATAGGTCCAATTCGTTAATATTCTGTTATGAGTTCAAGTTATAGTTGTATTATTTGTTAAAAAAACTGTTTATTTTATAGTAGGACTCACTCCTAAATTGACTATGCAGGCTACCTCGACACCACATCATAAAACAAAGGCCATATATGAGCTACGTTAACAAATTAAATAACTTCAATTATTGGAAAACTAACAAATTGGACCTATTATATCAAAATTGAAAGTGCAGGGGTGTTTTTGATGAAATTAGAAATTCAGGGACTGAATTGATTTTGGACCCAAACTACAGGGTAGTAATCAATATTTAGCACCCAAACTACAGGGTAGTAATCAGTATTTAGCCCATTATGTTTGCTTATGTTTTTGTTTAAGGAAACTATGCATACCCAAAAGAGGCTCGAAGAGGCATTTGGTGAAGTGAAGAAGTAGATGAATGAGGCATATATAAAGCTGTGATTGGAGGGCTGAGTCACGGCAGAATTCGTGGCTTAGGTGATGGCATGATACCACCTGAAGATGAAGATGTGGACTCTTCTAGCCACACTTGCAATAAGCGTCCATGCATGGAGCGTGAGAAAGAATTCGAACAAGTGAATGAGAAAGTTACAACCCTAACCAACCAGCTAGAAGATTTGAAGCAAGTGGTTATGACTTTGCTATCTAAGAACTCAACTCATTCTGAATGCGCAACAGAAGCACCATCTATTGTAACTTTCTTTTCATATGCACTCCAAATTCTAACCTCTTAGCTTAATGACATAAGTTAATTAACCTTGCTGTTGAGCACTGCTGATCATTATTATATTTACTTCTTGGGTTGTTTGTAGAGTTGCTGGTCAGTTTATGATGCTTATAACTATATGCTTAGGTTCTTTTGGATTTCACTTTATGTCTGTCTTAGTGAATAATGTTTTAAACCATTTGCCTGGTCCATTTTGCCTTAGTTTCTGGGTGGGATACAATGAGAAGTTGTGTCTCTTTGCGATGAGGCAACATCTCATCTGCAACAGCTAGCATTCTAGTTAGCTTTAAACTTTGAGTTTGAGAAAGGCTTTCATGGTTACAGTCATTATTCGATCAAAGCTTTATGTTGCTGCATTATGATAAACAGGTGGGGCTCTAAAAAGCTGGCACGTCATACAAATGGAAATGACATTACAGCTAATACAATTGTTTAACAATACCTATTGCCCTTTAGGGATCTTTATTAGATTAAGTAACTGATTAAGTTCATTCTCCTTTCTGTTTTGTTTTTGTTTTAACGAAACCATATTGTATTTGGTTGGTCACTGATTGGTATAGATATGCAATACTAGTAAGTGAAGACACTTGGATCTCTTAGTTGCTGCTTTCTTCTTATAGTGTTGCTGCTGTCCAGCACTTTTTTTTTTTTTTTTCAATTACTTTGTAAGTTATTTAACCATTAATTTATATTGTCTCTGTTTGCCTTTTTTTTTTTTTTGGTAGGGAAATACCACAGGGACCTCAGGTGCAAATCATGAAGACACATGATGAATACAAGAAATACTACTTTCTTCTTATTTGCAAATATTAAATAAGTACTGTATGCTTATGTTCTATTATTAGTTCCCTACTAGTTTTACGCTTATTGTTATGACTTTTCCTATTTTGTAAGACTTGATAATGAATGTCTTGTTTCAAATAAAATGTAGCTTAATCTTCTTTATTTTGTACTCTTTAAATATTTCTCTTTTTAATATATATTTTTATTCAAGAAGAATGCTTCCAAAAATTATTTTTGGTAGTTGGACGTAAAAAAAAAAAAAAAAATAAATAAATAAATAAATAAATAAATAAATAAATAAATCCGACAACCAAAAGTGGTCAGAAACTCATATCCAACCCGTCGGAATTATTATTATTATTTTTTTGTTAAAATATTAATTATTTCTTGGATGGCAAAAATGATTACTTTTGACGAACGTTTTGGTCAATAATGATAAAATATTTTAGTCAGAAATAATTATTCTGACGAAGTAAGTTGTCGGAAATATGTTGTCGGAAACAATAAGTCGTCGTTTACATAATGTATTTTTGACGGTATTAAAATATTTTTGACGGAATATTTCGACGGAAAAAATAATCTTTCTGACCACCAACGACGGCAAAATGTGGTCGAAAATGCTTGTTATTCCGACGACTGGTCGGTAGCAGAGCATTTCTGACGAGAATATTCCCGACCACCACCAACGGAACTTTTTGGTCGGAAATAGCAGAGCATTTCTGACGAGAATATTCCCGACCACCACCAACGGAACTTTTTGGTCGGAAATATGTATTTCCGACCAAAAAATGCATTTTCCGACCGAATTTAGTCATCAGAAAAAATGCTTCATGTTGTAGTGTAGTTTTGTGAACTTAAATCAAAAGTAGTATTGGTTTTGGACAAAAATCGAATTCAATTGAAAAGGATTGCAAATAGATGAACTTATTCATGCTAGGTTGTGGACTTAAGTTGATAACCTTTCTCTATGTGTATTGCGTTGAACATGTTTTGATTAGCTAGCTTTCTAGACTTTGATTGCTGATAGGAGCAAAAAGTGTGATGATATTATTGAATATGTATCCGTTTTTAGCCTTGTTTCTCCCTTAGTTTAGTGTTTTGAGTCATTAAGTCATTTTGAGAGTCTTGTTGAGTGTTTGGAGTGAAATAGGCGGAAAAAGTAAAATTCATGAAAAATCCTAGCTGGATCAAGATTCCTCACTGTCGACTGTTTTTTTTTTTTTTTTTTTTGTGGTCTTTACATTTTAATTCCCTTTATTTTCTCTAGAAAATTATGATATTCTCCTACTTGTTGTAGGAAACCTTGCCTGGTGGAACTCTTGGAAACAGTAATGATGGAGTCATAAAATAAAGCAATCAAGATATTTGACCTAACAAGAAGTTCACACTACAACCGTTTCATTCCAGATCAAGTGCTCATCACCCTTGGATCAAATCAACGTCACAGATCGAATCAGAGGAGATTCTTGTGAAAGAGCATCTACAGAGATTGTAACCTTCAAATTCATTAATAAAAAAATATATATTATTTTGTACACGTGTCCTTCTTTCATTTGTTGCAGGATTTTCGTGTTTACAAATTTGGCACGCCTAGTGGGACCATCTCTGCCTCTCATCTCTTTCTCTGACAAGCTTAAGTCGCCATCCTCAGCATATGGCTTCCAAGATGATTAAACTCAAATCAACAAACAAGATCAATAAGGTAGCTACTCAAAAAATGAGTAGAAACCTTAACAATTGTATCATTCAAAAAGAGTCGTCTCAACTCGTGAGATTCACAATTCATCCATCCAAGTTGTGTAAGACAATCACCACTTTCACAACAATTGGGGCAATCGTCAACAAGCAAGGGTGTTTGGCATGTTTAAGCAACTCAACAGAACATTCTCCTTCGCCCACTGCCCGTGTTGATCAGCATACACACCTATGCCCCAAATCATCTCCTGATAACCAAAAGGAAGAGATTTTGGAAGACGCCTTTTTCGTTATGCAAGTCATGGTAATAGGGATCACCACCGTGGAAGAATAGGTGACCCAAATAGCTCAATTAGATGAAGCAGTTTAGAAGCTACATAAAACTATTGAAGAAAAGGATATGGAAATTGCTGTGCTCATCGAGAAATTAGAAACTCAATGCGGCGATGACTTAGAAAAAGATCAGCATGGTCATAAAAAGACTCATCTGACGGATCATTTGCTGAACAAAAAGAAGAATCAAAATCCATCCTAGCTTCATGGTCAATTCAACAACTTCAAGACATGATTGCCAACACAATCAGAGCTCAATATGGTGGTCCCTCTCAAGATACGCTAACATACTCCAAACCTTATACCAAGTGGCTAGATAATTTGAGGATACCAACTGGGTAGCAACCCCCCAAGTTTCAACAATTCTATGGCAAAGGTAATCCCAAGCAACACATTGCTCATTTCATCGAGACATGCAATAGCGCTGGCACAAATGACAACTATCTTGTGATACTATTCGTTCGCTCACTCCGAGGGACAGCATTTGAATGGTTTACAAAATTGGAGTCTAAATCCATTGACAGCTAGGAGCAAATGGAAAAAAGAGTTCTTGAATCGCTTCTTCAGTACACGTTGCATTGTGAGCATGTTAGAGCTCAACAACACCAATCAACGAAAGGATGAGCCAGCCATAGAATTCATCAACCATTGGCGTGCATTAAGCCTCGACTGCAAGGACCGACTCTTAGAGTTGTCAGCAGTAGAAATGTGCATTCAAGGCATGCATTGGGACTTACTGTGAATCCTTCAGTGGATAAAGCCTTGCACTTTTGAAGAACTTGTCACTTGAGCTCATGACATGGAACTTAGCATCGCTAGTCATGATAGAAGAAAAAGAGAAATTGTTGAACCACATAATCAAAAACGTGTCATGGAGTCTTTGGCAATCGACACTGCTCCTGTCAAGATCACACAAAAAATCAAATCAATTGATCGAAACAGGTTTGATTCGACCCAAGGTCAAGCAAGACGCTACATGAAAGAACATCAAAGCCATATTGGCTACGTGACACCTCTCATGATTCATGTCTGATCAAGACCAAGCCTCTTCGGCCCTTGATCATCCGTCGTCTTCAAGTCGTCAACAAAGCAAAGATTCTACCAAGTTCTTCACCAAGCTTATGGAGAATCAACAAGCACTAAGAACACATGACGATTCATCCACCATCAAAGCTAAAGAACACTCACCACAACAACACAAAAACTAACATGTAAATGACGCAACAAACAAGACAAAAACGTTTTGGACTTAGGGATATTTCCCTTCTCCTTTCAGTAACTCCTTTGGAACATGACCAGGTGAAGAGAGGAACGATTTTGGCGGACCTACTCCCACATGGTGGTTTTGGCCTTTGTAAGCACTTCTCGTATCCAAACTAAACCTTAGACATCACATCCCATTGGATGCGCCTACGATGAAGAAGATAATTACCCAAAAATCATTTTGACTCTAACAATAACCAAACAAACAAAACACACAAGTATAAAAACCGAAACATATAACACAAACCTAAAACAAAGTTAACGCAAATTTTTTTTTTTTTTCTGATTTTTCCGATTTTTTATTTTGTTTTCTTTTTATAACCACAAATCTAGCTCCTAAAAACAAAGTGAAACGTTATACCCTTCCCCCACACTTAAATCATGCATTGTCCTCAATGTATAAACAAGTATAAAGCATACAAAGCATCAATCAAGCATGGCATAAGAGTTAACGCAAGAAATCCTAAAAACAAAGACAAAGTTTTCGAAAATAAAGGAGAAGGGAAGAGTGCAAGAAAGCAAATCTGCGTTGATGACTCCTCCACAGCTACGGATGAAATGGGTTGCCTCCCATGCAGCGCTTAATGTTTAAAGTCTTTCAGCCTAGACTTGCACCTTCATTTACTCTTCTGGTTGTGGCGCCTTTTGGAGGGGTACATCCTCCACATTATGCTCCACAAACGCCTCATAGTAAGGCTTAAGACGATGTCCATTCACCTTGAATTCTGCTCCAGTTGTATGACTCTTAATCTGTATAGCACCATGAGGAAAAACATTAGTAACAATAAAAGGACCAACCCATCTAGAACGCAACTTACCAGGAAAAAGTCTCAATCTAGAATGAAATAAAAGAACTTTTTGACCAACTACAAAGGTCTTTCCACGAATCATCTTATCATGAAAAGCCTTTGTCTTTTCCTTGTAAATCCGTGCACTATCATAGGCCTCATTCCGAATTTCCTCAAGCTCATTGAGTTGCAATTTCCTATGAAGTCCAGCTTCATCTAAGTCCATGTTGAATGTCTTAACTGCCCACCAAGCTCTATGTTCCAACTCAACAGGTAAGTGGCACGCCTTCCCATACACCAAACGAAATGGAGACATCCCAATTGGTGTCTTGAAAGCCGTCCTATATGCCCACAATGCATCCTCCAATCGTTGACTCCAATCCTTCCTTGAAGGTCCCACGGTTTTCTCAAGTATTCTCTTGATCTCCCTATTTGAAACTTCTGCTTGTCCACTCGTTTGAGGATGATAAGGCGTTGAAACCTTATGAGTAACGTTGTACTTCCTAAGCAAAGCTTCAATGGTCTTGTTGCAAAAGTGAGAATCGCCATCACTAATGATTGCTCTAGGCATGCCAAACCTACTAAAAATATTAGCCTTTATAAACTCTGCAACAACCTTAGAATCATTAGTCCTGGTGGCTTTTGCTTCCACCCACTTAGAAACATAATCAACAGCCAATAGAATATAAAGAAAACCGTTAGATGAAGGAAAAGGACCCATAAAATCAATACCCCAAACATCAAAAATTTCGACAACTAGTACAAATTCAAAGGCATTTGATCTTTAGGACCTAAATTTCCGGTTCTTTGGCATCTATCACATGTCACACAGAACTTATATGCATCTTTGAATAAAGTAGGCCAATAAAAACCAGATTCCAACACCTTCCTAGCAGTTCTATCAGAGCCAAAGTGACCACCACATTGTTTAGTATGACAAAACTCAAGTATAGCTTTTTGTTCATTATTAGGCACACATCTCCTTATCAATTGATCAGAACAATATTTCCACAAGTAAGGATCATCCCAAACAAATTGCCTAGCCATAGTTTTAAGTTTATCACGTTGAGCACTTAGCATATTACTAGGAAACGTTTTGGACACCAAGTAATTAACAATATCTGCATACCAAGGCTCACTTACCTGGATTCCGAAGAGTTGTTCATCCGGAAACATCTCAACTAAAGGTATGGGTCCTCCTCACTCACTAGTCTACTCAAGTGGTCGGCTACAACATTCTCTGAACCCTTCTTATCCTTGATCTCAACATCAAACTCTTGAAGTAAGAGTATCCAACGAATTAGCCTTGGTTTTGCCTCCTTCTTTGACATTAGGTACCTTAAAGCTGCATGATCAGAATAAACAATAACTTTAGTACCCAATAAATATGAACGAAATTTTTCTAAAGCAAAAACAACAGCTAAAAGTTCTTTTTCAGTTGTAGAGTAATTGAGTTGAGCATCATTCAGGGTCCTGGACGCATAGTAGATGGCATAAGGCTTCTTGTCCTTCCTTTGGCCTAGCACGGCCCCAATGGCATAATCTGAGGCGTCACACATAATCTCAAAAGGTAGAGACCAATCTGGTGGAAGCATAATTGGTGCAGACGTGAGAAGCTCCTTCAAAGTGTTGAATGCCTTCTTGCAATCCTCATCAAACTCAAATGCCACCTCCTTTTGAAGTAAACGACATAGGGGCCTAGAAATCTTGGAAAAGTCCTTGATAAAGCGCCTGTAGAAACCTGCATGTCCAAGAAAAGAACGGACCTCCCTCACACTTGTGGGGTATGGTAAGTATCTAACAAGATCTACTTTAGCTTTATCTACTTCAATTCCACGTTTAGAAACAATATGCCCTAAAACTATTCCTTGTTTTACCATAAAGTGACATTTTTCCCAATTTAAAACAAGATTAGTTTCTTCACAACATTCAAGTATCAATTCTAAGTTACTTAAGCAATTTTCGAAATCTTTACCAAAGACAGAAAAGTCATCCATAAAAACTTCAATAATTTTCTCAATAAAATCAGAAAAGATACTTACCATGCACCTTTGAAACGTACCTGGGGCGTTGCATAGTCCGAATGGCATCCTTCTGTAGGCAAACGTTCCAAAAGGACAAGTGAAGGTCGTTTTCTTTGATCCTCATGAGCAATGGCGATTTGATTGTAACCAGAATATCCATCCAAGAAGCAATAAAACTCATGGCCAGCTAACCTCTCAAGCATCTGATCAATGAATGGCAAAGGGAAGTGATCCTTCCTAGTAGTGGCGTTAGCTTCCTATAGTCTATGCAAACTCGATGTCCAGTCACAGTTCTCTGAGGCACTAACTCATTCTCTGCATTCTTCACAACTGTGATCCCAGATTTCTTTGGCACAACTTGAACTGGTGAAACCCACTTAGAGTCTGAGATAGGGTAGATGACGCCACAGTCAAGAAGCTTGATGACTTCTTTCTTTACGACCTCCATCATAGGTGGGTTCAAACGTCTTTGAGCCTCCCTAGATGGCTTGGCTCCTTCCTCAAGCAGAATTCGATGCACACAAGTAGTAGGGCTAATTCCCTTGATATCTGCTAAAGTCCATCCAATTGCAGTCTTGTGCCTCTTAAGCATCTCACACGTTTGTCCTCTTGAGTAGGCGTCAAAGATGATGAAATGATAACCGGTAATGTCTCTTTGTCCCCCAAATAAGCATACTTCAAGTGATCTGGTAATTGCTTAAGTTCTAAAGTAGGTGCCTGAATCACTGAAGGTAAAGGTTTATTAGAAGAAACCAAAATTGACAAAGAAGAAACATTACTTAACTCAAGTGGTGTTGCTTCAAGAAAAGCAACGTTTTCTAGGTGGATGGCCCCATAAGAATCCGTGAGTTCTTCCTTAGGTAGGTGGCGCCATTTTCCAGAAACCAACACCACTTGCAATGGTTGAAGCCATGGCATCCTCCTCCATAATCTCCATGAATTTCTGCGCAAGATCATCAAGTATATCAATAGAAAAACATGATTGAAAATCAACTAAAGGATACCTCATAGCTTCAAAAATGCTGAAGCCAACAACTTCTCCATCAAATTCCATTGTCAAGGTGCCAGAATAAACATCAATTTTAGTCCTAGCCGTCCTCATGAAGGGACGACCTAGCAAAAGTGGCGTTGACTTGGGAGAAGGCTCCTCCATCTCTAGGACGTAAAAATCAGCTGGGAAGATTAGCTCACCAACCTGCACAAGTACATCCTCAACTAACCCCTTAGGGTATGCATTAGATCGATCTGCCAACTGAATAATAACATTATCATGTTTAAGCTCACCTAGACCTAGAGTTTCATAAACAGAATAAGGCATGACATTTATAGAAGCACCTAAGTCTAGCATGGCATTTTCGAATCTACTAGTTCCAATGACACAAGGGATAGAAAACTCCCTGGATCCTTACACTTTTCTGGCATTCTGCGTTGAAGCACAGCTGAGACATTCTCACTTACCTTCACCACTTCCTTCTCACGGTTTTGTCTCCTTGTGGTGCAAAGTTCCTTCAAAAATTTGGCATACTTAGGAATTTGCTTAATGGCCTCAAGGAGAGGATGTTGATTTGCACTTTCTTGAAGGTTTCCAAGATGGCCTTTTCGGCCTCATCTTTCTTGGACTTAGCATATCTACTTGGGAAAGGCAAAAGAGAAGAAGATGGATTAGTAATAACCGAATTAAAGAGTTAGAAACTTGTCCTTTAGGTTTCGGTTCTGCAGTAGGAGGTGTCACATGAGCCTTAGACGTTGCAGGGTCATCCTCCTCCTCTAAAATGGACGTTGAATCTTTTTGGGAGGCGTTGGAGGATCTACAAGGGTCTTACCACTCCTTGTAGTGACGACTTTGGCTTGCTCAAAGTGAGGATTTGGGATGGTACCACTTGGCAGCTTCCTTGCTCATGAAACTTACCCAAACTCCACACTTGACTCATTTGTTTCTTCATCTCATTCACATCGTGGATAGCATTGATTTGTTCCCATGATGAGTTTGACCTGCAATTAAAGCTTGAGTAGACTTGTTAGAGTTCGGATCAATTCATCATTAGAAGAAGAAGAAGAAGCATTTGAATTAAAATTCGAATTGAAAGGAGTAGGGTTAGGAGGTTGAGGCTTTTGATAAAAGCCTTGAGGACGTGGTTGGAAGCCTTGAGGTGCACTTTGAACGTTCTCATTGTCCTTCCAACGAAAATTAGGGTGATCCCTCCATCCAGGATTGTAAGTATTCGAATATGGATCATTCCTAGGACGTTGGTACCCTTGTTGGAAACCTATGGCGTTGACACCTTCTTGTCCTCCACTTTCCATGAGTTGAGGGCATTGGTCAGACACATGCCCTTGCATAGAACAACTCCACACCATGACTTGTCCATGTGATCCCTGAGACACTAGAGAAGTAAGTTGTTAATTTTATCTTCCAATTGAGCTAAAGTACTTACCTCATGGACCCTTTCACGTGTGGTGGTGGATTTGGGCCTAGAGCTTCCAAATTGTTGTTGATTCAAGGCCCTATTCTCAATAAGGATCATCCAGCCGCAGGCTCCTTGTCAACAAAAGATCCACCAGAAGCTGCATCTAGCATATCTCTTTCAAGGTGTGAGACCATCATAAAAGCAAGTGAGCAAGGTCTCATCCTTCATGCCATGTTGAGGGCATTGAGTGATGAGAGACTTGAACCTCTCATATATTCTGCGTAGGACTCATCCTGCCCTTGTTGGATGCCACTTATTTCTTCCTTAACATGATGATGCGAGATGGAGGAAATACTTCTCAAGAAATGCCTTCATCATGTCTCCCCAAGAAGTAATTCGTCCACTAGGCAACTCATAAAGCCACTGCTTTGCCTTGTCAGCCAACGAAAATGGGAAGGCCTTTAACTTCAAAATATGCTCATCAGCTCCTTGAGGCTTCATGCTAGTGCAGATGAACTGAAATTCCATCAAGTGGTTGTTGGGATCTTCCATAGGGAGTCCGTGGAATGTAGGA
>JANPXK010000457.1:0-20133 GCA_024704745.1 Rosa lucieae
TGGTGAACTGACCGTGGGGTCCTCAGGTGCAAACGGTGGAATGTTGGGAGGTGGTGAGCTGACCATGGGGTCCAGGGGTGAAGATAGTGGACTGATGAAAGAGGGACAAGTGGGTGGACCCATGGGGCCCTCAGATGGGCAGCTTTGTGACTTCTCCAGCCGACAATTCGGCTCCAGCTGTCAACCTGACAAGCTGAAGGTGACAGATGTAGCACGCCAACATGTGCAGCGCCATGTGCAACCCCAAAGTGGCCTTGATTTTTTTAAATAAGGACCCTACGCGCCAGGAGGAGACGGACATGCAACTTGAGGGTGACAGTGATGCATTAATGCGGCCTGGAAAATATGGAATATCACAAACTAACGAATTAGTCATTGATCAGCCAGGTTGTGATGCACCTAATGAACAAAATATTCAGAGCCCTCATCTATCAAAGTTCTTCCCCCTTTCTACATCGTCAATTGAAGAATCCGCTGTGAGTGTTCCTTCACAGGTACCTTTAATTTCAAATGAATCATCTGGGGTAGGTAATATTGAGTCTAGGAAATCACAGAGGGTTACCAAGGGTATTCCTAAGAAACAATATGAACCAGACATCAAAACCAAAGCTAAGTATGCTATAGCTAATTATATGTCTAATCATAGGTTGTCTGGGTCACATGCACTTGTTGTTGATCAATTATCCACTGTATCTATTCCTAGTAATGTACAGGATGCTTTGGCAGATCCTAAGTGGACTGACGCGATGAATGAAGAGCTAGAGGCTTTGCAGAGAAACTTGACTTGGGATATTGCACTAGGCCAAAAAAGCTAACAAACAACGGACCAGATTCGTTGTGTGATTTGGACGATCTCCGTTGTGTATCGGAGCGTTGTGTGATGAAAAATGGCACAACGGTGGAAACCCGTTGTGTGAATCACAAACAGTCAACACTTATTTGGTTAAAACTGTTGTGCCTTCTCTCGGCAGATGGCAACCACAGTTGCCGCGCAGTCATGCTGTACATGTTATTGGCATTATTCACACAACGAAAGTTGTTTCCGAGCCGTTGTATGAAAGGTGAATCAGACAACAACATTTTATTTTCTCTGTTGTATGAGTTATCCTCACACTTCACTTTTGGAAATTTTATTGTTGTGTGTTAGTTTTAGATAACGTATTCTAATTATTACAGTTGTGTGATTGTAAATAAGACAACGTATGTTTGTTAGAACCGTTGCATGTTATATAAGGATTCATTGTGTGAACATCCAAATTGTTACTTCAGACAACATTATTAACATTAGAAATTATGTTGTGTGATAATCGTCTTTTCTGGATTTTGTGCATTGATAATAATGCTCCATTTTACCTAATAAACAGTGACTAATTGTAAAGAAAAGACACTAGAATCTATGAAATGAGTAATCCAACTCATACTATTTGAAGAAAAGCATTCAAACTTTAAAATGGAGGATTTCCCAATCATCCAAGCCAACATTGAAAGAAAAAAAGCATTCAAATGCATGCCCATCTACTTGGGACATCAAAAGCTGATACAAATACAAACTATTTGTTACAAAACATGCCGCACAGTGCATGAATATTGTACCAGCAGAGAAGCACAAAAATGATGCTTTCCTTCAGCAACAACCTACTTCCTCTTATGCTTTCCTTTAGCTCCTACACATACGCCTTCACGACATACTTTGCCCATTCATAGGGGCCAAGTTGATACACATGTTGTTCCAAAACATGTCTCTTATGAAGTCTTAATTGATGGTTGTCAAATTCCTTGAACAAATTCTTCCTTGTAACTGCCCTCCAATGCTATCTGCAAAACATGTAAGAAGAGTAATTTTAGTAAGCTAACTCAAACATGCACTAGCACCTGAGCTTCATCTAATATTACTAAATCAGAAAGCACACGTCTTCATCTATTACAAAATCTGAAAGCACATGTTCTAACACTGAATTGAATGATCAAGCCTATAGCAGCAATACCCAAAAAGACAAGCAGAGCTATAACAAAGACAAACTTATATTCGGGGACATGGGGTACCCCTCCTATATAATCAGTTATATGGAATCGCCTTCAACATCCCATGCCAATATTTACCCTGTAATTACATGACTAGCAGAACAATAAGAAGACACTTTTCTAATAAAACAGGGGATACCTTCAAATGAAACAAAACTAGAACAACAATGGACATTTAGTATAATTATGATAAACAATTATGACTTAATTAAACAAGAGTTATGCACTAAAGATAAACGGTGAAACTTTATCACTTTGTTCTCTTGATAATGAAAAGTTGATTATCACTTCAAACCAAATAAGTCGAGAAAAAAACTAGAAGGAGAAGGAGAAGCCCAAATCGTCCAAAAGGCTCAAAGAAAACTAGTGTGAAGTTTAGAACCATACATATGAACCACTAGTTGTACTTGAGGGAACTGAAAGATCATCATCACCTGCAGAGGGCCAGCCTGAGGTTTCCTTCCTTCTTTCACAGCTTTCCTTATATCTGCTGCTTTCCAAGCCGCATACTTCTGCTTCTGCTCAAGCTACAAAAAGATATAAAAAGGTGAACTACTCAAATCCAACTATATATAACCTTCAAATCAGTAATAACACATTTGTATCCTCAACTTTAACCAAAAAGAATAGATAAAGTTTCAAGTGGCATAGCAAAATGTAAAACTCACATCAAGTTGAAGCACACCAAACTGGTTAATTCAAAGAAAATGCTTGCAGCATAGAAGTGTCAATAGACACCAACAAAGATGGCATTCAAATCTATGAATTTTGTCATTATATCATTTCTAAAAAAAAAACACAGGGAAAACCAAGTCCTCGGGGTCATAAAGGATTGGTCACATTCCTATCCCGATCATGGGGAACTTACAGGACCTGTACAAACCAAAAACAAACAGCAATCTCATTTGCGTTCAACAAACTTAAACTAACCACATGTTCTCCCTAAAGAGTTCTCCTAAATCCCTCCACTAATGAACTTCCAATTAAATGGTATAGCTTATTTAGAATCAAATAGTATAATTACAAGAACCCCCTGACATTGCTGAAATATATAAGTACTCTTGTTTTCTTGAAATTACAAGCAGCAGAAACATATCACAGCTTCACTAATCTACTGACTGTTACAGGGAGCCTCAGCATTCGATTTTGAACCAAAAATCAAGTAATGGTAGCAAAGCTAAAGTTCCATTGTTATTTTCCTTGATAAAAACAAAGCAAACAGACCAACCCAGTTGATAGTAAACTCAAAAATGGTATAGAGAAGTGGTTAAGAGAGAAGAAAAGACCTTTTCAAGCTGCTTCATGAGTGAAATCAGGAGGGAATTGGTGGTCTTGTGCACTTGTTCTGAGGAATCTTCAGCCCTCGCTCCATTGCGTATAATCGACCTAATTTCAACACAAAACAAATACAATTCAATCAAACCCAAGGACAAATTAGGGTTTTAGAGCTTATAATTTGCGAAAGATTGGACAAATATCAACCTGATGGCACTTCCATCGAAAGGTGGTGAAGGTATATATCGACCATGCGCTGGAAGTTGTCGAGCTGACAGTCTGACACACCAGATCGGGGACTTCCTTTGCCTCTGAACCTCCTCTATCTCCTTATTCGTATCATCCACTGTAAAAAAAAAAAAAAAAAACCAAATTAATCAATCAAATTAATCCATTACGAGAAAGAGAGACGTACTGAGTAATCGATGAGCCGTGAGGGGGTTCTCTCTAGAGGCATCAATTGGGGGCAAGAGAGTACACTTGTTTTCTAGTTATAGACAGCATTTTAGGTACCTGGGTATTCAAGTTTGAAGTTATATGTATAAAAATCATCACCAAAATGACCCAAAGCATGCAATCCAGCATTCACCCATGAGCACAAATCATATGAAAAGAATACAATAATAAAAAAAATTGCGGTAGTTTGATCAGAAGTTTGTTTTAAAATCAATGATAACGAGTTTGGATAAACAACTATACTAGATAACCCCAGTCAACAATTTCACTTCAATCTTAGCAGACAAAATAGCTGTAAGAGAAGATAAAACAGATTATGAGTGAAAATCACAATAAAAAGTAAGATACTGATAATCATTTATTCCCAAGTAATTTAATCTAAGGTTTAGATAACAATAGCTCATAGAACTTGATACTAATGCCCGAAATTTAAGCTTCAAAAAAAAAAATAGAAGTAACCTAAATATAAAGTATGCGTCACATTGTAGTTGCAAGTAAATTCCATGTGACTTTACAAAGCATCCTCTGAACATCTAAAGGTCAATAGACTCAATATGCCATCTTTCACACACAAGTACACCAATGTTACAGACATTAAAAGAAAATAGCCAATTAAAGGAATTCTTGAAACCCAGAAGTTATAACATCTTCATAAAAAAAATAATCTGAATAATTTACTTCACAGAGAATGTAAATATGATAAGAAAATACCTTCTTCAACCTGGTTTTGATCTCAGACTTTTTGGACTTGTTGTAAATGCGCCTTTTCTCAACCTGGCGAGCTCGCTTTTCAACATAATCAAGCCTCTTGGTTGGAGCAGCCTCACAAACCACAGAGCGACAAATTGACCTCTGACTTGGGCTCACAGACAAATACCCTGCAAATAGAAAAACTCATATATCAAATTCCAATTTGAATTAACAACTTCTTAGACTGGCTGCTGAGAGATCAGTCAGAGAAAGAAAAAAAAAAAAAACCAAAACTTTAGACCAAAAACAACAAAACCCTTCATCCATATGTGCTTAATTACACTTGAAGGGCTAGTGCAGGTGGGTCTTTCTATATCTTGAAGACCCAATATATGAAAAAGTTTCGAACTTTGTTGAACATTTTCCAATTGAAACTTTCTCCGAAATCAAATTTCAAGACGAACAAAGATAAATACGAAATTGAGAGAATTGATCACCTTTGGAGAAGAAATACGAAATTGCGAGAATTGATCACCTTTGGAGAAGAAATTGTGAGAAAGTGAGAGAAGGGAAACCATCACTCACAGCAAATCATCACCATTAATTGTCTTCCTCTTCTCCTTCTAACACAATTAATCTCAAATTGAACCAAAAGTGGTCTGATTGAACATAAGAACAAATACCAAAAAGAAGAGATGGTGAAATTACTCACTGGTGATGAAGCTGAAGAATTCAGAGTCCTTGACGTCCTTAGTGATGGTTGCGACATGTTATAGGACACTCTAAAGCTTGCACTTGTGGATGAGGATCAGCGCTTTCTCGCTCGCCATGTGCAGTCACCATGAGAGAGAGATGAAGGAGAAAGGAAGTGGATATGAGGAAATCGAGTACCCACAAATCCCCAAATCCAGTAGCCCACAAATCCCCACAAATCAAATTGTCGTGAAACCCCCAAATTGAGTAGACTACAAATCCCCAAATCGACATTATAGACCCAGAGATCTAAGAACCCTAATCTTTAGCAGATCTCGAAGAACCTCCTCCCTCTTCCCAGCACACAGAATCCTTATCTTCTTCACAAATGGAACTTAGTGATGGCTGAGTCAAGATAGTAGAACCCTAATCTCGGCGGTGATGTAGATGTAGATGGAGGAAGGGCTTGTGGAGACGATAGGAGAGAAGAGCGATATGGGAAGAGAGAGAGAGAGAGAGAGAAAGCGAGAGGAGACGATGTTTTGAGGAGAGATGGTTTAGAGGAAATAGCTATTTTGTCTGAGTGGCTGGAGACAAAGTCAATAGCCTTAATTAAGATGTCAAATAGGCGTTTTTTTTATTTTATTCATTATCAGACAACACACGGATCAAATTATGTTGTCTAATTATGTAGACATTATATTTGAGCTGAGATTTTAAAGAGGGAAAGTTCCCGCTATTTGCAATCAAAGTATTAGCTTTGGCGCTAGAGATAGGCATTTCTCTTCAGACAACATGAATAAGCCATTTATGTTGTAGGAGCTTGCAACATCACATATATGTCAATAAAAATTTGCAGATTTGGGGGGAATGAGTGGCATTGGGAGGCACATCCAAACATTCTCAATGTATCTTGACTATCTTCCTCGATCATACAACACAAAGTAAAAAAACTGTTGTATAATATTTTGCAAGCTACACTCATACAACAGATATAACTATTCCGTTGTACTATGTAATACATATTTGAACCCAAATTTGTGTCAAACTAGGAGGGAAATATGCCGCTCTTTTTTTTTATCATTCACACAACAAATTTTTTTTATCAGTGTTGTGCAATCACCTTTTACATAAAAACTTCAAAATTTTTATGGCTTTATACAATGTAGGGTTCTTAATCGTGTTGTATGATTGACTTTCCATCATCACACAACATCTTTTTTTTTTCGTTGTGCAAAAAGTGTTGTATATTGAGCTTATTGGCCTAATGTTGTGACTATGCCAGTTGGAAAGAAGACTGTTGGATGCCGATGGGTGTTTACAGTAAAACTTAAAGCTGATGGGAGCATTGACAGGTACAAGGCCGGATTAGTTGCCAAAGGTTACACTCAGCACTATGGAATTGATTATGAAGAGAAACGCTGAGTTATCTTGATAATGATTGATAATTAGAGGCATGTTGTGGAGTGCAAGGGTGGCAGCGTCGTCCTCCATTTAGAAGAAATACGGGACTGTACGGGATCAAGAAAATAGGGTACTGTACGGGATCAAGAAAGAGTACTGTAGCAGTGCAGCAGAGAGCTTGTCGGCTACAGTAGGCAGCTAGGCGGCTTGGCTAGGGCAGCAGGTGCTTCTCAGCTTGTCAACTCAGCCTAAACAATTATGCAAAGAAAGATGTCTTTCCCCACGTGATGTGCAAGACTAATGTGACGTTGCTATGCTTTTCAAAGTTGGCTGTGACAATTTTGAAACAATCTTAAGACGGTGAAAAAATAAATTTGATAGGGTGGTTCGAAGATTCGGGTTTTAGCGGAATACGGTGCAGGAATAGAGCCTGCTCTGATACCAAGTAGCAAATAAGAATTCAATGTGTTTAGAATGCTTCAATAATATTCACCCCCAAGAATAGGGTTTATAAAGTGATACAAGGGTAATCCTAATAGGAAATGATCTCCTACAATTATACAGAGAGACGAAATCTATATGTACAAGGAAAGTAAATATTTACAGAATATTCTACAAACTCCTCCTCTTGCGGTACCTTGTGCTAGTCCATAAAAGCTCACATCTTTTACTAAGTTCCCTGCTGTTGTTGAGGCAGTGTCGGTCCCATGACCTATTACATCCTTTGTCGAGTCTAATGACGAGTAAAACCGAGCTCCAATGAGCTTGTTGTTGCAAGTGAAATTTTGACCACCTTTACAAGTACCTTTCCACTTCTTGGGAGCATGACCGAAACCTTCATCTTTAAAGCTCTCCGATTCATGCCAAATTCCAGTGTCAAGAACACCAATGATGACATCACTCTCAACAATAGCATTTTCTCATTGAAGCCCATGAACTCCCATGATCGTGTTGTTTGAAGTTGGAAAGTTGTACTTGGAAAGACAGAGACTACTTCCTTCATGTTAGCAAGCTCTTCTCTTTCATGTTCAGTAAGATTGGCAGAAAATCCATTAAAACTTCTTTTGTAATTTTTTATTAACAAATTTGCAGCAGATTCTTTTCCAACTACTCTTTGTAGAATGCTAAGGTGGTGAGACAATCGGTGAGTACGGTTTGTCGTCTGGAAGTGACCCTAAGTACACAACATGAGCATGTCTATCTTCATCAACAGCATTGCACAATAAGTTCAAAGTGAGTATGAGAATGGTGAAAGCATAAGAAAATAGGAGAGCTCCATGCTTAGCCATTGTTCTATGATAAAAAAAAATTAACTAGTGAAGAGTACTTTATACTAGGATAAAATAACTAAAAATCTCATCTCCATTAATGCAAAATCTCATCACCATTAAGAAAAAAATTCTCTTATCCAAAAAAAAAAATCTCAATTCTTATAAACATCTAGATTTTATTTCCTTCCTTTTAGCTTCTTATTAGACTTCATCAGAAAAGCATCTAAGATTTTCCTTCCCCATTGGATTCAGTATTAAATGCTCTAGGATAACAAAGTATAAGTTGATGATGTCTCAAAAGTCTAATTCTACCACATTTGATCCTTCTAAGGCCATCTCCAATAATGGGGTTCAAAGGGCCAATTCCTATAATTTAACCTTTTTTTGATCTCCAACAACAAATTAGAAGAGGGCCAAAGGACCATAGGACTGTTTAAGAGGGCCAAACTTAGCCATTTGGCTAGCCCAGTCCAAACTTGTGGTCCCAACATGGTAGATGAACAATCAAAACGTGGAGCATTTGGGCTGATAGAAGCAGACCAAATAATGGGCAAGTGGTAGCTTGCCATTGGTTGAATTGAGAATTAATTTCTTCCCAATGGTCAAATGCATATCAGTGGTTATCAATTATATATTGCTCAACATAATTACAATCAATGGTTAGAATTATATGGCCATTAGCAACGTACACCTTAAAAAAATTATTGATTGTCTCAAAAATTAATTTTGGTCTAAATTAAAATATTATTATAATAAAATAAAATGATAAATTTGAAAAACATAATTTAAAACCATAAAATACTTGAAACAGCTAAAATTTACCCCTGCCATACTGGAGACGGTTCACTATTGCATGAATAAATAATAATATTTCTAAGACTGAATTATAGTCCTGGCCCCAATATTGCCCTCTCCTACTAGAGATGGCCTAAGTCGTAGTTAAATAAGATTTTCTCAATAAGTCTCTATTTTTTTTCTTTTTATTCCCCAAAAGTTTTTCTTTCTTTTCGTTTTCAATGTTTTTACTTTATTTTTTTTGTTTGCCTTTTGTCGAAAGAGAGAAAGAGAGCTCTCAGAGCAACGAGACGAAGTCACAATCGTTGCCCATGCCTCTAGAGTTGGAGTTGCTGCCTCTGCCGAGATAAAGTTGATAGTGCATTCCAAATGTGGCCATAGCTAAACCGAGTGGAGCCATGAAGCCTAGTCGTGATGTCGTGGAAGACTGCGTCGCTTGGGATTTAGATGAGCCTCGAACCATTATCGGAACAATAAGAAAAGAGAGAGAACTTGACCTTGATGCTTCTTTGCAATGGAGTTCCAAGTTCTGGGCAACAAAAGTTTTACGTACTGACCCTTCATAAAACTTTTATTGACCCTCATCTATGCCAGAATAACTCTTTACCAATAAAAAACATTAGATTGAACCCGAGCGTGAAGAAACGTACAAAGGAGATTATTGACGGCTTCTCAGACCATCAATAAAAATTTACTAACCCTCAATTTTTTTTTATTAAAGGTCAATAAAATTAATTTGTGCTCCTCATCCTTTTCGCCATAGTCATCGCTACTTCGCTCCTCCACTACTAATATGAACACACACAAGAGGTGGCGCGACTCAGCTGACTCAATCACTACTATTTCATTTCACAAATCAACTCACACACATCACGTTTTCACATCTAGCTAGCTCACTTACCAAACTAGCCGCGGCTCCTTCAAGAACTCTCAGTCCTCCAGAGCTACACAAACCCTCACCCACCAGTCCACCACCCTAATCTAAATCCAAACCCAACTCCAAATCATCCCCACCGAAACCTACCACCACCAGTGACCCCTTCATGGACTTGTTGGTTGCCAATTTCAAAAACGTGGGAACCAAGGAGAACCTTTTGATGGGCCCGACGGAGAATGACTTTGCCACATTACTCGATCTCTTCTCCTATATTGTATCTGACATTCCGGCCGACTACCTAACCAAGCAGCTCCAAAAGGCCTGGACCTTGACACGCTCAAGCTCATCTGCAACCTCTGCGACGTATGTGTCTCCAAAAAATTGAAAAATCGAAAAAGGAAGGCTCCATATATATGGCGGCGTTTTGGCTCCATAAGCACCACCCTAAAACCCTCATGGGGTCGTTCTTCGAGAGTGTGGCTAAAAGAAAGAGAGGCTGGGAGAGAGACGAGACGATATGAGAGAAAGGTCTAAGAGTGAAGCTAACAGGGAGGGAGGGAGGGAGAGAGAGAGAGAGAGAGAGAGAGAGAATGAAATCTGACAGTGTCATTGTGTAATTTTTTTTATTGTGTATAGGATATAATGGTAATTTTGCTCAATTTTTGGGACTAATGGGATGAGAGGGCACCTGTTTTTCTTGTTGGACTGATGGGGAATGTTTTTGCTATATTAGTTCTTATGGATCAATGACCCAATTACTAAATGCGTTTATACCAAAATATTATCCAAACTCAGGCTTCGATAACAATTCTTAAAGTTACAAAATTTGGTGTCAAAATTAGGACGATTCTCTATCTATAAACGTATATGAAAGCTAGTAATATCATAATTATAGGTTTAAATAGCCTATTGTTAAGTAATATTCTTTGAAATGCTTTTCTTATAACTACTCGATGTTTTTGGATTGCAATTTTCATATTCTTAAATCTCAAGTCTATGACATTCCTTAATCAAATTCCCTTGATTTTTTGTTGACTTAAAAATTGTTGATATATTTTCTGCGAGTGGTTGTTACTTAAGGGTGTACAATTGTCGTTTTGGGACACATGTAACTATGCCTCGTCTCACTTCTATTAAATCAACTTGTTGCTAGCTTCTATACTACAAAAGGTGGATTAACTAACAAGTTATTATATTGGGCGCGCATTTTTAATGTCATGAAAGAATTTCACCTGAGTTTTTGTATGTAAAAAAAAAGATTGAAACACCAGATGATGATATGTTTTAAAGATTTAGGAAGAGTGTAACAAATTATTCAAAAGACCATTTTGAGGTCACCTCTGATTAACTTTCATATCTTTTTATTATTGTACTTTTAGTACATTTTTAATTGATTATACATTTTTTATCCAAAACTTTGGTATAGTTTCCATCGATACCTTATTGTTTCTTGATATTTCCATCAAAATTTCTTCTTCTTCTTTTTGAACTGTCAATATTTCCATGATATTCGATTTTTTAATCAGAGATTTTTCTTTTCTATAATATCGAACACGCAATACTATTACTGAACAAGGTAAAACTATTTCTAAATATAAAAATGTTATTGCAAAGCTACATTCAATTTCTAATACAATTTGTTGCAAATTAAGTAGAGATTATAGTGTGAAAGAGACTTCTTAAGCCAAATCGATTAAATTTGAGAGTAGCATTGATTCTAACTGTCGAACAATTGAACAAATTGGTTGAAATCTCTTCAACTGGATTCTTTAATTCATTATCCACTCGATTCTTCAAGTCGTCATCCATTGGATATTTTCGTTGATGCATGGTGGTTTAGAGAGAGAGAGAATTAGTTAAAGTTCAAATAATTTTATAGTATTTTTTAGAATATCGATGACTATCATTATCGGAATTGTTGAGTTCTATGTTCTAGATGTCAATTAGTTGTTCAGTTTCTAAACATGAGTGCATATGTAAGAGTATGAATTGTTGGCAATGCATGTCATTCAACATCTTGAACTCTCAGTCAGTTCAAAAGTTAGAAGCTTGAAGGCGTGAAGTAAATTCCAAAAACTCCTATATTGTTGATCAGGTACATATGAAACATGAGTTTTAAGAATTTGCTTTACACCTTAGACAATCAGGAGTTTTAAGAATTTTTTCACACCTCAAACATGAACGATGAACAACGACATAATATCTTGGTGTTATTGTTTGCATAATGCCCATAGGCATAACACCACATCTCTTTGTGGCATGATGTCACACCTCTATGTTGTTTGCATAATGTCTGGAACGTATATAATTGTCTAAAAGATGGAGAAAAATATCATGCATATATAATTGCCAATTTTTAAGATTTCTTCTCTTCAACTTTATGTATGAGAATAAACTTCTGTTTGTTCACTGTTTTATTTTGTTCAACATAGTGCTCAACATCAACTAATGCTTGTTATTAAATTCTTCAAGGAGTCTATATTAGAAGAGTAAGAGTAAGATGAATAGAAAGGAAAAAAAGAAGTCAAAAAAGGCATTCAAGTATTATAAGTCCATTAAAGACTCATTATCTTGTGTCATATTCAGATGGCTGATTAGAGAAAGTATTTTGTTGGATAAACTATATCTTGATGATCCAATACAAAAAAATGACAATCATTATTGAAGTTGTTGAGTTCTATGCCCCATATTTCTATTAATTGTTCGGTTTCTGAACATGAGTGCATTTGCAAGAGTCTGAATTGTTGGCAATGCATGCCTTTAGACATTTTGAAGCCTCGTTCAGTTCAAAAGTTAATAGACTTCAAGCCATGAAGTAAAATCTAAACTCCTAGATAAGGTACATGTGGAAAATAAGTTTTACGAATTTACTTCACGCCTCATACATGAACGATGAAGAACGAGATAATGCCTGGTGCAATTGTTTGCATAATGCCTTTAGGATAATGACACACCTCTATGTGGCATGATATCACACTTTTAAGTTGTTTGCATAATGCTTAATAAAAAAAATTTTAAAGGAGGGAGAAAAATATCATGCTTATATGGATTGCTGATTTTTTAAGATTTCTTCTCTTCAACTTAGGTAAGAGAATAGATCGACTTTTGTTTGTGTTCTATTTTATTATGTTCAACATAGTGCTCAACATCTGCTAATGCTTGTAATGAATGTAATTTTTTAGGGAGGTTATATCAGAAGAGTAAGAAGAAGATGAATAAAAACAAAACGTATAAGTAAAAAAAAAACATTCGAGTAGTTTTAGTCTATTAAAGACTCATTGTCTTGTCACTGCCCTGAAGCCATACAAAAATGCCTAACAATATCACTTGGTGTCTGACAAATTTGGACCAAAAGTAGAGGATATCATCCAAAAAAAAAAATATATATATACACACATATATATGAGAAATGGCATGAACTATGTACACTAGGGCGATTTGTTTTTTCTTTTTCTTGTTACTTGTAGGGAGAGTAGAGTCGGGAGACCGTAACACACCAAAGCAGCTTCAAACATGTGAGGCAATAAGAAATTGAAACCATCATGATAAGTACCGTCAAGGTCATTACGTAAACCTAAGCGATTGGCTTCAAGAAGAAATTATCTGATTTGAACTTGATCGCCATGCTTATACAACCTCTTAACAAATATCAAAATATCATCATCATAAAGCGTCCATAAGGAACAAACCATGAATGAAACTCCCCCACACAAAAAAAAATGTGGAGTCCAATCTGAAAAATATCCACCCCTTTTCTTGATAACAGCACTCTCACAGCCAAGAAGCAAACCAACAGCACATGTATCTTATTTCCTAATTTAATCTTCTGATATAAATTCGTTTCATGTACGGCAACACATGAACATATAAGCATATAAAGTTTAAGCTATACATACCACTATTATGGCCCAAGTATACAAATATATCTTCATCCCTCAACTCCTCAAGTAACTTTTCAACACCGGGATTCAACCCAGCATACCCCTATGGACATGAAATGGAACTATTAGAACTAAAGAAAGATTTGTGTGTGAGGTAAGAGTTATAAGAGAATAAAATTTACCTTTATATGAGACTGAAGATAACTCTCAAACTTTTTTTGAAATATTCTATAAACATCATCCTCATTATCAGGATTTGAGAGATGATGAGCTTGAATTGAGTTCTCAAAATTAACCCGTTGACTATTGTTAGTATATAAGCAAGTAGGGATCATGCAGTCTGGGGATTGAGGGTGCTCCTGTCATTTTAACGTCAAAGAAAGAAATATTAATTACAATTATACAATATATACGAAAATTACAAGAAAAGGCGTTTTTGAAAAGTATTTATATTCTAGTCTAATTAAACTATATTACATTGATCGATTCAAACTATGAATTAAGATACACAAGGGGGAACAAAATTTGCATGATGAAGTTAACAATCATTAACATAAAAAAAAAGTAATCTAAACATAAATCACGGATCAAAATATGTGGATGAAGAAATCAATCAAGAACAGAGATGGACGCATACAATGTTCTTTTTACTTTCCTTGGTTACATTAACTAGATGAACGCACCATAGTTAACCCTATTAAACATGCATTGCTAGTGAGAGATCAAGTCATCAACAAAACACATTTAATGCATTAAACACTTAGAAAGTTTGATCGATTTAAGCCAAGAACACAAGTTGGAACGCCATACAAGCATGCAAGACTCTTCATTGATTTACCTAAGGAAGTATAGGTTTTCCACTTAGCAATTAAGACCTAGAATGCTAGCATATCTTAATTTGGATTCAATTACATGCTCAATATTCTATATTGGCCATCAAAGAACACAAAACACATAAAAGTGGGTTATTCGCACAAAATCAATGACTTAAATCATCACATATCAAAATCACAATTTATGTATTCTAGAAACCTGAAACGTTTTCATGCTTCATGATTATTGGAAATTAAACATCAAAAAATAAACTTAATCATATCAAAGCATCGAAATTTCCATTTAAACAAACAAAGAATTCGAATTGATTTACACAAGATAGAAACCGAAAACAAAGAGTTTATGGTCATGGTTACATTTTAAAAAAAACCTTCAAGAACGCAAGAAGATCTTCAAAGGCGGTGGATGATGATGAGGCTCACGGCAAGGATGGATGGAGGATGACGGAACTTGCTTCACGGCTTCAAGTCTTGCACAAAGGAAAAGGGCGAAACTTTGAGAGAGAGAGATGGGAGGGATTTACGATTTGATTCTAGGTTTTGAATGATGATTAAAATGTCTCAAATCCCCTCTATATATAGTGCACGACATATCTTGGTGTCAAAGTCTTTGTCTACTTGTTTTGCATCATCTGACCAATGGAAATATTCTAAAGGAAGTAGAGATCAACCTTGAATCTAGAAAGTAGGAGTCATTGCCAAAATTCCCAATGTATCTAGTCCATATTTTGGTCAAGTTGCATGTAGAATGTAATCAGGAAACCTTAATTGATAATTATTCTCTTTTATTTTCTTTTCCTCATTCCACATGAAGTATATTTTCCTAGAAACTCTTCCTTTGTTCTTCGCCAAAATCTTCTAGTATTCTTCTTTATTTTTCATGATAAAACCAATAATTGTCCAATAAGGATTCCTCCAAGACGTCATGATTCTAGAAGGCCACATGGAAGTCACATGCATGCTTCAATCTTTGGGTCAGGCTTCTTCAATTGGACAATTTAGAAGCTCATCTTTGTATATGATGCCATTCTTGATTCTTCTAGAACATTCTCGTACAATTCTCAGTCATCTTGAACCCACAACATCTCCTAGTCTTCCCAGGTATCCTGGTATCATCAGGACTCCTAATGCCAAAAGGTTTCCAAGTCCAATTAGGACTCTTCATTTCCAAGATGTTTTGGAACCTTCCTGAGCTCTCCTAGTGCAACGCGGACTCTTAGTCATGTTAGATTTCCTTTTTCTAGTAGGAATGGATTTCCTTGCCTAACTGAGATTCTGTCATTTCTCATTTTTATCATCATTTCCATGAGCTCATTCCTAGTTGACTCAGGATTCCTAGTTCATCTGGGATTCCTTCTCCTAGTAGGATTGGAAAAACATCATTTCTCCATTTCTTGTTTATTTGTACGCCTCATTTCTTCCTTGCCTTCATTTCTTTCATTTCTAGCTCTTGATAGCTCATTTCCTGCGTTTGTAGCTCAAATGTACCTAATTACAACAAAATAAGTTAGAAATGAAAATGTTAAGAGAATAACTAAGTAAAATGTAGAGAGAATGGCATTAAAAACATCGCAAATATTGCTCATATCAAGAGATAAAATCCCTTCTTAAGACTTATCGCCTGAGCTTTCCTCTTAGCTACAGTTTCAAATATCGTTCTCATGGAGGGCATCATGTATGTCTCCGAACCTCTAAACATAGGCATGCTCTCTAATGGTAGTGCCTGTTACACAATTATCAACCAAAGTTGAGCAATGATGGGTGAAGATTTATAAAAATGCCTACAAGGTCCCTTTTGACAATACACTACTGTTTCCTACAAAACCATCATTGAAAGGCCTCTAGTGATCCTATAACTGTATTTAGTACAGAATTCCCATGATACTTTTCAGAGTTCAGTCACAATGACAATAAACTCTAACTATGTTCAACATCATTAACTGTGCTTCACCTCATTTTCGAATGTGACTGACAAGACTAGAAACTCACTTTGAAAATGATCTAGAGCTAGATGTTGGCTACTGACAAAAAGTTAAAAGAGAAAGAAGAGAGAAGAGAGAGAAGAAGAGAGAGGAAGAGGGAGGAAGAGGAACTGGAAGAGGGACCGGAAGAGAAACAGAAACGAATTGAGAAAGAGAAAGAGATAGAGCAACAGAAACAGAAACAGAAAGAGGAATTGGCTGCTTTTTTGTCAACGGAAAAGGAAGAGGCCACCGAGAGTATCGTGCGTTTTTTTTTTTCCGCTTATCCAAGAAAAGGAACTTGCTACTGAGAGTTTCTTCCATAGTTTGTTCTCTTATGCAGCAAAGGCAGGACTATGAAGGCCGAACCACGAGGGAAGCCAGTAGCCAACGGATGAAAGAATCTATAATATTGGTTCTTTTCTATTGAACCAGAGTAAGGATGGCAAAACCAAGTTACTACATATGCGCCCAACTTTTAAATTTAAGTTATTTCATGTATGGATGTTATTGTAAGATCTTTTAAATTTAAGTTATTTCATGTATGGGTGTAATTGTAATATATATTTTATTTTGCTACAGTGGCGGTGTTATTATATTTACTTTTGCTATAATATTGTTGGATTTATATTTTGTTGATAAAACAAGAATTTTATTTATTAGATATGGGGCATCTAGAATGAGTTCTGGACAGTAGTTAAACCATTCAACTTGAACATTATTTTCAGAGCTATGGCTAGCTAATCTGTGTGCCTCTCAATTGGTTTGTCTAGGAGCATACTGCACTGCAAACCACACCTGAGGAGAGCCTTGATCTTGATGTCCTTTGTAGTGCTCAGAGAAGGTAGTTGCAGCGATTGTTTTTAAGCTCAATAAGACCACTAGAGATGCATAATTCTTGGAGGAACTCAAGACCCTACTTCAAGGCTAGTAATTTTATATGTTGAAGGGAGGTGACAAACTCATTCCTTCGTGAAAAGGCAGCAATAAAACTACCTTCCCACTGCCGAATGACACCCCTTCAGTTCATATTAGGATGGAAAAATTGGTTGAAGTACGTCGGACTCTAATGACTAACGGTACTTCGGACTTACAATACACCATCGTTACTATGTTGGTTAGCTTGAATGAATTCTTGATATCACGCCCTGGATATAGCAACCAAAGATGAAAAGCAGTATTAATAGATGTTAAACTCGCGCTCTGCTGTGGGTAGTATAATTGCATTCAAGTTGTATAATAATTATCAATTGCTTTCTTTCTAACTGAACTAACAACTAACATAAATTTTTCAGTTTCATAACAATATGCAATATCCAAATTGCCAGACCAATTCAAAACAAAATAGAAAAGAAACAAAACCAAAATTAGAAAGGAACATCATAAGTTAAGTATATTCTCTTTCACTTCTAGATTACCGACTCCAATCTCACTGCACATTCACACCTTATTACCAATAGTAACCAAGTGAGAAGAATAAATTACTTAATGCTCTACAAAACTCAAAATTGAGCTCAGTGAGTTGGATTATGGGTTTTATTATGAACTTAACATAGAAAAGGTATTCATCTAGTCAAAATGACAATATATGTAACGTCTTTTTCTTTCTATTAGGCCGACAACTTCAGCCAGAGTAACTTCACCATCAAGTGTGGATGTTGAGAAAAAGTCATCAAAATTTGAAACGAAGAAAGATATGCACAAAGTGTATTGTATGAGTGCTGTTTAGGATCATCATAATGGTATTCCCATGCTACTTTAGCCGAAGTGCCTTCTACATAATACTATGATGGTCCTTGATTGCTGTTCTTGGCCGAGCTTCATATATCTTCTAGTATGAATTTAGGAATTAATGCATCTCTTTTGGGATTTGCTTCTTCTATCCCAGGTAGAAATCTAATAATTTCCTCTTTTGAATTCTTTCCGATACCAGTACTCCATCACATAGTTTGTATGGTCGATTCAGAATAGCATCACTAGCATAGAGAATTTACTACAAGTATTACTTGAAAAGAGATTTAAAACATGCAGAACGTGTATATATATATATATATATATATATCTACTTCTGTAAGGTGTGGGCAGTTTTATCTGTAGATAGTGAGATTGGGAAGTTATATATGTAGAATGTGGGATAATAAGTTATCATTTGGGGCCGCGACCACTTACCCAATTTCAGCATGAATATTGCCCACTTACTCCACCAAGAGTTTTTTAACCCCAATTACCCAATCTAACATTTTTTGACAGTTTTGACCTTTTTTTAATTATTAAATTACAATCATCATCTCTCTCTCTCTTTCTCTCGCCCCTCTTACCCCCATGAATCGAGTCCACCTGCATCTCAGATCGGCGGCTTGCTGGCTCAGTCGTCGTCGAGCTCTGACTCTAGGATCATGGATCAGAGCAGCTCGTCCTCCATCGTTGGAAATCTCTCTGTCTCTCTCGCCCCTCTTAACCCCATGAACCAAGTCCACCTCCATCTCAGATCGACGGCTTGCTGGCTCAGTCGCCGTCAAGCTCTAGGATCATGGATCAGAGATCGTCCTCCATCGCCGGAAGTTCTTCATGAATGAGTCGAGGTCCTGAATTGCCGGAACATGAATCTTCGTCTCTGAGTCACAATCCGGTATACCACCTTCGCTGCGACGAAGATCATGGCCTTGTTGGTCATCAAGTGCAACACGGAAGGATCCGACCCGGTCATATTGGCCAACGCCTTCGATACCTCCCACTTCGGCTACTTCCAAAGGTCCAGCGTCAAGGAGTTCATCGTCTTCATCAGCCGCACAGTTACCAAACACACACCCTCCCCGGTCAACGCCAGTCCGTCAAGCCTGAATGTCTGTTTTCTCCGGTTGCTGCGGTTTTTTTTTTTTTTTTTTTTTTAGAATTGTTGTTTAGTTTTTTTTTTTGGCAAGGAATAGCATTTTTTTTTTCCATGTCTATTGGATTGGAGGCCAATGATCTACTATCTGTTCAACAATGTGAGTAATCTGACATTGCAATGTAAGTGTGGGGTTTGTTTGATGGTCTACTGGGGGGCAGTAGACACATTATTGGCCCCCAGTAGACTTTGATACGAGGGACATGGATCACTATAGTGTGGTGTTTTGATAAGTTACATGTTGTTTTCAGTGTATTAAAATCAAATTATCTGTGAATCCTACAAAATGGTGCATTTTTGGTGGTCTATTGGGAGGCAGTAGAGACATTAGACTTTGTATTGGGGGGCAATAATATGATTATTGGGAGGCACTAATATAATTATTGGGAGCCAATAATATGATTATAAAATGATCAATTGTGTCTGTAGTGTATTCATTTTGGTTTTGGGAGTTCATACAATTCACTGGACGGCAATAATATGATTTTTGGAAGGCAATAATATGATTACTGGGAGGCAGTAATATGATTACTGGGGGGCAATAATAGCCGGATTCCAGATTCCAATCATCGGTCGCCGGATTCCAGTTACCGGTTCCCGGAATCCGGTCATTGGTCGCCGGAATCCGGTCACCGTTCGCCGGAATCCGGTCACCGGTCGCCGGAGACCGCGCCGGCCACTGGTCACCGGAGCACAGCAAGGTGGAAGGTGACTTCTCTCTCTAAGTGAGAATGAAGGAGAGGGCAAAAAAGTCTCAAAAAAAAAAAAAAAAGAATTAATTGGGTAAAGGGGAAATAATCCCTTAGAGTGTTTTGGGTAAATGGAGTTAAAAAACAGTTGGTGGAGCAAGTGGACAATTTTTAGCCTAAAATCGGGTAAATGATCATTTTCCCTTATCATTTCCTACTTTTTCTGAATTTTTATTTTCATTTATATTTTGTTATTTACCATAATATCCCTTATATAGTAAAGACTATTTTAAATTAAACTATAGTTTAAAGATATTTACGTTATTTCACACCCACTTTGACTGACAAAGTGGGTTCTCTTAATAATAGTATAGATTTCCTACTTTTTCTGAATTTTAT
>JANPXK010000458.1:0-37241 GCA_024704745.1 Rosa lucieae
AATTGAAATGTCAGGGACTGACGATGAGAGAGGCTAATATGGAACTAAACAGACTTAGCCTACATAAAAGGTAAAGAGAATCCGAATACATTGAATACCTATAACTTTCCTATTACAACCTAAACCCTAGTTTGTAGAGGCACACATATGTCGACATCCTTCACACTCCCCTTGTGCCGCTCAAACTTGGTGATGACGCTTTGATTGTTGCCTCGTTAAAAACCTTGCCAGGTAACAAAAACCCTGTGGGACAAAAAAACCCTGGTCGAAGGACAAAAAGAGCACAACACGTCCTTCACTCTTCGAGATCGAACATGTAGACATCATGCCTCCCCCTGATGTCAATATCTCCCCCTGATTGCTACAATCATGGGAGTTCGGATAACTTTCTCAATCCGATGCTCTTCACATGTTTCTCGAAGGTGGATTTTGGTAACGACTTAGTAAATAAGTCCGCTACATTATCCTCTTACGGATTTGGTTCACTTCAATATTTAGAATGCTTGTTGTCATTTTGATGGAGGGGAGGAGGAGCACGGAAGGTGGCATTTTGCCTTGTGGGGTCCGATCCCACACTTCCGTCACTTTCTTTCTGTAGGGATAGAACAAGCCCTATCAATCGTACCTCTCAAATATCGAAAGATTGTCTTTATACCAATCTAATGGAGTTGCGTTGGCGCGGGGCTATCTAGCCAACAAGTTCATAATAATTGAGGTGTCCGGTCTTGTATTGTGCTAAGTACAATAATGCGCCTATTGTACATAAGTAAGCACTTCTGCTATTAACACGTCTTCGTCATCATCCCTGGGACGAAACGGATCCCTTTTAGGGCCAAGACTACGGACGACCATGGTGCATCTTTGACTTTATCAAAAATGTCTCTTGACACGGTATACAAGTTCTGAATTAGACAAAACCGTGTTCTCCCAAGGTCACTTCCTCTCAAACTCGGATTTCAGGTGTTCAGCGGTTTCCCTTAACTCTCAAGGGTTCCAATTATGTTTATCAACATAAACCGCGACAATTGCAAATCCGGAACTTGTCATGGAAACGCGTGGGCATAGTTCATCATATCCCTTCCCAATCAAGTAGTCATTTTAGTGAGCATTTCAACCTCGTTGCAAATGCGCTCCGTGGTCTAGAGCCACTTGACTTGGGTAAATAAAGTCCACAAGAACCTTCATTATATTCCGTATCTAGATCCCCATAGAGATACGTAGTGACCACATTCGTAAGCTGCATGTTCAGTTATTTGGAAACTACCAAACTGACAAGGTAGTGGAGTGCAATGACATCCATTACGAGAGAATATGTCTTCTCGTAGTCGATTCCAGGGCGTTGTGAGAAACCTTGCGCCATAAGGCGAGATTACCATCTCTTTTTCTCATCACGCTATCTAACGAAGACCTATTAATGTCAATAGGTTTTATGTTAGGAGGTGTTGGCATCTCAGGCCCGAAATCCTTCCTCTTCGTTAGTGAATCCAATTCAACCTGGATCGCATCTTTCCATTTAGGCCAATTTTCTCTACGTTGGCATTCTTCAACGGAGTAAGGTTCGATGTCATTGGTCTCAATAATTCCACGTCCTCATGTACACTAGTGTAGTTCGTAGAGATCTCTATATTCTTAGGAATTGGTTCTAACATTGAGGCGTCCCCCAACGATGTCTCTTGGACATAACCACAATCCAAAATATTCTCATGAGACGGATTTTGAGTATCAATGATCAATGGATCAAGTTGTGCCAAACTCGCTCTCTTCTTAGGGCGAGAATCCATCGAACCTATGGGTCTCCTACTCTCTCTAGCGGAACCCATGGCCTATGACGCCATTATGCCACCTTTGTGGCGTCACCATACTACCATCCATGGTAGTGGTGCAGTACCCATCTTCTCTGGGTGGCACCATGTCCTCTTGTGGGGACATCAATCCTTGCAGGCATGTTTGCAGCAGGTATATGTGATCTCGTCACTTTTAGGGGATCAAGATGAGACATAGTGGGGACAGACCACGACAATTCCTGTCGTTCCTGTTGAACATTGACGTTCTAATCTCCCCCTAACGACGGGAAGACTGTCTCATCAAAGTGACAATTCGCAAATCCAGCGAAATAGAGATCGCCTGTCAAGGGTTCTACATAGCGGACTTATAGTTGGAGACTCATGTCCAACAAATATATATATGCATTCGTTGCAATGACTCATGTTGATGCGCTGTGGCGGCGCAATTGGCACATGAACCGCACACTCAAATATGCATAAATACGAGATATTAACTCGAACCCAGTCACTAGCTGTAACGCAAATAAAAGTTGAGTGGCTGCTATGAGTCGTAGACGAATTAGCATAGCTGCATGCGATATTGCATAACCCAAGCGGAAATATTGGTGCGCATTACCAATGTCCGGGCTACCATCGTAGTCGTTTAATGGTGGCTTTTCCCGAGACCAATTGGGTGTGTACATGGGAATATGATACTTGATATCAATACCCAATGATATGCAATAGTCATCGAAAATTCGATGTAAACTCTCTAGCATTATCAAAAATTGACTGAATGGGATGATCTGGGTAGTGAGCCCGTAGCCATATGTTATGTGCTAGGAGTGTAGTATAAGCAGCATTACGAGTGGATAATGGCACAACACGTGACCAGCGTGTTTGCGTATCAACCAACACCATAAAACATCTATACGGTCCGCAAGTTGGTTGATCAAATCCATAGAATTCCCTTAGATTCTTTGTGAGAATGGAATTATTTCCTCAATCTCCTTTGCATAGGATGGTCTCAATCCTAAATAACAGGCTTTACAGAACGAAACATGGGCTTTATAATCAACCAATGAAGGTTTTGGTTAAGCCATAATGTCACAATAGACTTGAGAAGTAGAGAGAGAGTTTATGGCGTCAATGCCATGTATTTGCCGCAGGGGGTAGGCGGCGCGCCATGTATGGCCTGTCTTTGCACAATCATGGCGCCATGAGGCCATGTGCAGCTCCTCGAACCAATTCTTGGTTCTTACTTTTCTTCGTTCTGAAAATGGATGTCCGTGTAAAGTCTTTAATACACGGATCATCATGTCAAAGCCTATATGTGTCAAATCCCATAAGTCGTCTCTCATGACATGGTTGGATTCAATAACTCAAATAGTGGTTGCATACAACCCACTAGAGCGACACATAAGTTTCTCTAATACTCGTTTATGTCCGTAGTCATTAGAGGTGATGCAAAGGAACTCTGTCCATTCTCATAATGTGTTTCCACATGAAAACCATTGGCTCTTATATAATAAAGTTCGAATTAAGGTATGTCCAAGACATTAAGTAAAAGAATTGACACTTTATTAATAGCCAATGATTACATCAAAGTTTCCAAAATCTAATCCAAAATAAAATCAAAGTAAGACACATTGTAGTCACTCTATCCGTTTGGTAACTCCAATCAAATATGACCAGGAAAGTAGAGAGAGATGTTGGTGGAGCGAGGCTCTCTTAAGTACCAATAATCTCAATGACTTTCCTAGACATCACATTTTATTGGGTCCGCCACATAAGAAAGAGTTAATACAATTGTCATTTATTGACTAAGGCAAATTGCCATTACAAAAGTTCTTGGAAAAATAAAAGGACTAATCTAATCAAAGTCTTTGCATCCATGTGCACTTCATCTTCAGCTTTGAAGTCCTCTATGGTGAGATTGACATCTCCACCATCTTCTTCTTCTTCTGCAAGGTACACTTCTTGCTCTCTCAGGTCCCTATATGCCCTGTATCTTGCAGCTAGTTCCTCGCTTGCCTTGCATTGCTTGAACCAATGCTCAATTGATCCACATCGATGACACTCATCATTGTGGTTGCCTCCCTTTAATTGAGGTGCACGTTGTGCACGTTGCGGGCGTTCCCTAGGAGGGTTGGTGCCACCACCACGACCCATTGAGCCACCATTACGGCTAGGGATACCACGACCCCCTCTCCCACGTGTGGCATTACCACCACGTGTATCCCACCAAACTTGCGGTTTCCTTCCTGGTTAGGGCGGTTATATGGGCCCAACGTCCCTCATGTCCCCCATTCTTAGGGTACCGCTCCTTGCGCCCTCCTTTGGGTGCATTATAATTCGCCTCATGAACGCTCTTAGTTCCAATGGGCCTTGAATTATAATTCCTCACGAGTATGTTATCATGTTTCTCAGCTACAGATATAACATTGATAAGCTGATGAAACCTCGTGATCCGTCAGCATTGACTTCAGTACGGTATTGCTTTGATACCACAATGGCTGAAACGGGGAAGGTGGAGAGAGTTTCTCAATTGCTCTTGCTCTGTGACAGGTTGTCCACAAACTCAACATGGATGTAGCGAAGAGCTCTGAATTATATTCAGCAACAGACTTGAAGTCAGCAAAGCGCAGATTGTTCCATTGAACCTTCAAGTCAGGGAGGAGGGAATCTTGGACATTGCCAAAGCGCTCTTCTAGCGCTACCCATAGCTCTCTTGCATCTTGATCGACATATACTCCAATCTGAGTGCCTTGTCCATATGGCGTCGCATCAAGATAACTGCTTGAGCATGCTTTGTAGATGTTCGGTTGAACACAAGATCCGGGTTAGGTGCCTGGATTATGGGTAATATTCCCTTTGAAGTGAGATGGTTCTCAACATCGGTTACCCAACTGTGGTAATCCGAGCCTGTTGAGTCAAGCATGGGAAAGTCGAGTCTAGGTTCATTCGACATCCTGAAAATAAGAAGAGAAGATATATTAGTTTCGGAGTTAAACTTCCACGAAAACTAAAACAATAAGATTTCCGAGCTATGCTACCAAGAAATCAATTTCCAAGAATCTCTTTTGGATTAGACCAAACAATGATGTTTTAATATGGTCACAATTTGATGCTTACGGACGCTCTTAGTCCAAGCATTGTGAACGCTCTTAGTTCACACGAACACTCTTAGTTCATTTAATTATGACACTCTTAGTTCGTTAAGCGTGAATCCCCACAATTCCGCTTTGTTAAATACTCAAAATCATTTGGCAACATATATTCCAATATTAGCAGAAAATAAAAGGAATTTAAATACAAGAAAGCAGCAACCTTAATTATAAAAACTTACGTGATTGTTCTTGACTTGAAGACACGCGCGTGTTGATGCAGGCGTGTAGCTAAGTTAGATTGCTGGAATCTGGTCGGAAATTGGCAGTTGGTGGGCTGCCCTTCTCCTTTCCTTTTTTTTCTTTCTCTTCTTCTCCATTTTTTCTTTTCGGGCCCAGCCCTTCTCCCTTCCTTGTTTTTTTTTCTTTTCCTTTTTTTTCTTTCCGGGCCCAAGCCCGTTCCTCCCCCCTTTCCTTTCTTTTTTTTTTCTCGGGTCCCTCTCTTTTTCTTTCGGTTTCTTCCCTCTGTTCTTCTCGTTCGGTGCTGCGCGGGCTGTGCAGCAGGAAGTTGCAGAGCGGAGGGCTGCTGGGCAGCGTTGGCTGGCAGGGGTGCGTCGCTGGTGGGAGCGCAGGGACTTTTGGGTTGCTTGGCTGCAGGTCTGCGCGGCTACTGGGATGGCTGCAGGTCGGGCTGCTGGGTTTGGCAAGGCGCGGGGCAGGAGGCAGCAGGTGTTGCGGGGTAGCAGTGGTGTCGGCGTCTGGGCGCTGGGGAGGAGGCAGGCAGGGCTGGGCTGCTGGGTTTGCAGGTATTGCTGGAGAGGTCCGGCCGGTGAGGTGAGGTCGGGGTGGAGAGATTTTTTTTTTTTTTGTTTGTTTTGGGTTGGCGGCAGAGAAGAAAAAGGTTTTTTTTTTCTTCTAGGGTTTTTCTTTTTCTGAAGCTAGGGTTAGAACTCGTGCTGATAACGTGTTGTAGGAGAATAGAATTGTATGTTTATTATTGATAATAGGAGCCCTTATATAGGGAGTTACAACGTACATAAAAGGTAATAGAATCCGAATACATTGAATACCTAGAACCTTCTCCTATTACAACTCTAAACCCTAGTTTGTAGAGGCACACATAATGTCGACATCCTTCAACAAAAAAAAGTGCCCTCACTGGATGAAGGGGCAATGGACAGTCTCCAAATGACCAAATTTTCATTTATTTTTATAACCCTGGTGCTCCAGGGTTAGCAAGTTTCAAGTAAAGAAAATTTAATTTAGCAAAAAAGATTGAATAATCAAGTAAATTTATGAGGGAAAAAATAACTCTTGATGTATTATGCAAGATGTCTGACAGTCATCTGTTCATGTGAAAGATCGCGTAGATGTAACAAAATTCCAGTTCTTATAAGTAATTGATATGTTATCATAGTACTAAAGTTTTGAGCTCTCTTCTACCAGAGTTGGGTATGTTACTTTGAAGATGCAAATGAATAAAGTACATATTTAAGGGCCTCCTTCTAAATAAAATGAGTATTTATGCTACTATAGCATCAAATGCAGACGAGATCCGTTATATATGCAGCATATTGTCCAGATGATCCTGAAGTTTCTGACAAATACTCATGATAGTTAAATAAGGTTTATTGATGACTCAGATCTGAATATACTTTGAACCATAGAGTAAAGATATATTCTAATCACTTTGCTGTCTGTTGATAATTGTCATACTGAGAGCAGTGACGAACAACATCTGCGTACAGAAACTTTGAACAAGCAATATGAATTGCCAGATGAATGTTTCAAAATATATATGCATGGAAGCTCATGAGAAACTGGAAGCTCAAAAGCTGCTTGACTTGATCAAATTCCTCAACGGAAACATGTGGCCGGACTATAGCATAAATAAAATAGGGGAGCTTTATGAGGATATCCGAAGAGTTTAAAATTGCTGATGAATAATGTTATGCCTCCAGGGAAGCCTCTGTAGATGATTGGGATTACTTCAAAATTTTGCAACCCTCCTACATCTAAATTAGATAGAGTCAACCCTTTTATTTCATTTCTCATATGTTTATTTTGAGTTCTTTTCCATGCAGGTGAGGACATATGAGATTATGAGAACTACTCTGAACCCCTATTGACATTTAGAATGCAACTATATTGTGAGCTATTGCCAGTTTTCCACCGGCCATATGCAATGCTGGGGTTACATCATAGAGAAAACTGCGTGCTACAGCATCATATCAAACTTCTAACTTCTAAGAACCCCATCTGTAGTTGTGGTCCTTCATTTCCAATTATATGATTGAGGTAGAGGAATTTATAGTTGGTCATGCCATGACTTTTATCTAATAGATTCTGAGTCTGTTGTATATGTTTGAAGTATTGAAGTTACAGTAATTAATGGTCTTGGCATGCAAAACAAAAACAAGAACAACTTATCTTTCAGAGCAGATGTGGCATTTTCTGTCTCAGATATGCAATAGAATACTCACATCTCAACTGAAATAATTGAAATTTCATATGTTCTTCTATTATAAACCAGAGCTAAAATTCAGTAAAACTAACAAGTAACAGATTGACAGTGCATCTGTAGTGACAAAAATAATTTCAGAACCACTGACAATCATGAACCACTAATTAAGCCACCTCTTCTTGGAAGTTCTTGTTTCCTTTTAAACATTCGGACATGCCTCACCTTGCTCAATTGCAGACAATCTTAATGGTCTTCTGCTTGCGTCCCAAGAAACAAATCATATCTTCTGGTGCATACCAATGTGCATGTGTCACATGCAGCCCAACATATCTTGCAGAGGCATTTCCAAATGGATCCGAAAATCTCCAACTTCAGCAATAGATGAAGAATAAATAGCAATGCTGAACAGAGATACTAAGAAACAAATCGACCACTTTCCAATTGAAACTCATAACAAACGCAGTTCCAAGGCTAGCTAGTAGCTTGCAAGAAGCAAAATGCTGAATAATTATTAATCAAAAACTAAAGCATTAACCAAAAATTACTAATGCAGAAGAGCACCAAAATCTCAAGTCGGTACCATGATTTCATTAAAAAAGATGGGTTATTTGGTTGTCGGTACTTGGTACAAGTGTAATTTTCTTTTGGATAGATGCCAAAGGGCCTAAAAGGAAGAAACCCAAAACGGTAACACACCCTCAGCCCATGGCTGTTGCAACTAGTTTTTTCTACTAGTGCAGCATCCCGCGCGATGCTGCGGGCTTTTTCCTGTGTTTTATACATATTGAACACATAATTGAACTGCATCATTATTTTGAAAAGATCTTTATGCAAGAACATGAATGCTATGAATGGCGATGTGTTGAACTCACTTTCACTGCATATTGCATATTGCATATTACAGACAACAAACAAAATGACTAAACATTAACAAAGGTAGCACCTTCTTTTGAAATCAATACAATCCAAACATGACAATCAAATAAAAATTATTTTCTGCCCCTAGGGCGCTGACAACCCTCTCCATTGTGTCCACCGGAAGACTTGGATCGAGAATGCTCACCACGGTTCCTGAAATTATTCCCACCAAAGGTCCTGCTACCACCTCTTCTCCCATTGCCAACTGAAACAACCAGCAGCTTTGTTAGCTTTACTGAGAAGAGACTGCAGAATGCTTTTTACTTCAATAGACCAGAAGTATAAAAAGTTTCAACAAACTACCTCAGGTGGGGGTTCTTCTCTTTTCCTCAATCACTGCTTGAAAATCCCCGATTGTGATAGTTGAAGCCTGACATGAATTTCAACAAATAATCAATCGGACAGGGCAAAGACTATGAAGCCTTAGGTTTAAGTCAGGTCAGGACCATGGTATCGACTATTGCGACTAGGTTTAAGCCTTAAGCCATGATCCAACAGGAAAATGTGATTGATGAACACAGTAGTACTTCAGATTCTCTGATTTAAAGAGAAAACAGGAGTACTCAAGAAGATATAAAGAAGATGGGAAGGAAAGATCAAAGATGCGGGATCTTTTTTTTATAATTGATGAGATCGCAAGAGAAAAGGGGCTCAAGAATTGAAAGCAGAACCAAACAGGAAAATGTGATTGATGGAACTTACCTCTCAAGGGAACTGGTATCGACTATTGTTTCTCCTTGTATTGGCAGGGTCGCAACCTCTTCTTCTTGGACTGGTTTGACAACTTCAGATTCTGAGTCATAAAGCATAATCACAAATCATACGAAGATGACATAAACAATGAACAGACATGGAATTTATGGGAAGTAGAGAGAAAATAAAAGCTAATGATGGAACTTACGGGTTGAAGGTGAAGTCAGTATCACTCTTGTCTTCTTGTTTTGACACAATATCCTCACAAACACTGTGTCATAGAACAATCAGAAACATATATAGATGGCATTCAAATTGAAGAGGAAAAAACCAAATGTGAAGGAGAAGAACAAAACTACTTCAGTATATATAAAGAAGACAGGAAGGAAAAAGTAAAAACAGTGGAGCTTTTTATATAACTGATGAGATCACAAGAGAGAGGGGGGGGGGGGCTTAAGAGTTGAAAGCGGAACTGACAGAAAAATGTGGTGGATGAAATAGACTTTTGAAATTTATGAGAATTAAAGAGAAAACATCAGAAACAGCCATGAAGGAACTTACGGGTCGAAGTTGAAGAAAATATCACCTTTGTCTTCTTCTTTTAAGACAAAATCCTCGCACTCACTGAGTCATAGAACAAATCAGAAACGTATAAAGATGACATTCAAAACAAACAGAAATCCCAAATTAGTTCAAATCAAAAGTGAAGGAGCTTACGGCGGCGAGAAGCAGTGTCTAACTCGAAATTGCTCAAAATCCAGAAGATGCACCTCGTAGACTATTTCATCAGTTATATTCATTGAGTTTTTTCCCACAAGCTTTATAATGCTGAATTTTATGGGTTGACGATCATTATAACCAGGGAGGAGACCACTCTGGACAAGACAAAACTCCTGCTGACCCAAATAAACCAAATACCTGCTTCTCGGGCCTGCCTCACCCAATGGAAATAGCTCCATGTACGGCACCTCAATGACCGAGTGTAGAGAACATGTAAATACAAGATCTCCATCAATTTGTTCCCTTGTAATAGATAAAGCCAGAACTGTGTCAAACGACATGTGTGTTAAGGCATAGATAGTCTTTTCTAGAACCACAGCCACCCCTCGTATACCATAGCACCCATAGTTGTCAACTTTGACTAAATACCATTTGTTTCTACCTACATCATACGCCCACATTTGACAACCTGTGATAGAGGCATCTATGTTAAACACAATGAATTCATCACAAACGGCGATAGCCACCATCTGACCATCGCAACTCATGCCCTCAATGCGGGGAAAATGTGTCAGAGTTTCCCAAGAATCTTTGTCAGGAAGATATCGCTCAAAAGACGGGTCTGGTGCACCAGTTAACCAGTATGGATCTGTAATAAAATAAATGTCCCCTTTCAAAGATACAACATGTCCTAAGCATTTGGAGGCCTTGGGTGGCTTCATTTTTCGCACCTCTTTGGTCCTGATGTTGAAGATATATCCGTGCAATGGAACATCGATCTTAAAATCTTCAGGACTACCATCTGGCAATAGACACAGGTCGGTAGAACTGCAAGAAGTGGCAGTAGCCAAAGAAGAAAACATCCATGAAATGGGTTGGCGCCACTTGGTTTGACTCAACTGTCCTACACATGCAAATGCTTCTTCTTCCTTTGTTTGTCCTCGAAGCATCTCACCCAATTTAATTTCAAATACACTACTAAAGTATGGAGCTTTATAAGGAAAATCCACCACTATAAAAAGAGATCTTGCGTCTCCCTGGTTCATCGTCATCCTGAACATAGACAGTAAAAGAAAATTGGAGTTTCGAATGCATTTTGTCACTGTATCAAAACGTTAAATCATCATTTACACAGCTAAGTACATGCAGGATTGAATCCATAGAAAAAGGCATCCTCAGTTTTCCTTTGACTAGAACCCTAGTAATGATCGATCATCAATCTAATAACTAGAGAAATTATAAAGGAATAATCCCTAATTAGACAAATAGGTGGATACAAAGAAGGAACAAGAATTCAATTGCCTACAGACCCAAACATCATAAAACTGAACACCAACCAAGAAATATCCGAAAAAGCAAGCATAATTATGGCCATAATCCACAAAACAAACACAAAAACTTACTTTCGCTGAGTGGCGACCGAAAATCACAAGTCGAGAGAGCCAGAGAGGGATTGGGTTTTTTTTCTTATTTGAGAACCCTCCTCGAGCGAAAATCTTATTTCCCAAAATACCCCGAGAGAGCCAGAGAGGGATTGAGAACCCTCCTGTATAGACCTTATTTCCCAAAATACCCCGCTCGACCCTTTAAAGTTCACAAGCGTAGGTCGGTTTTTTCGGGAAGGGACTTGAATACCATATCCTCAAAACAGAGGGAGATTGGGCTGAGAGGACTTCATTCCTCAAATGTTTCAACATCAATGTCGAGTAAGTAGAATTTCCTATTCCTATTCAGAAATCAATCAATGTTCCTATTCCTATTGTCCTTGTTGATAGCTAGAATTTCCTATTCCTATTCAGAAATCAACTAATATGTTTTCATTGTCGAGGATTTTCAGAATTGATAGGCATTTGAAGGTGGTTTACACGCATCCCTTCTTGATGAAAGAGACCAAGAACATCATGCAAATATTCGCAGATGCGCACCACGCCCTTGTGTCTATGGATTATGGTGGACTTAAGGTGCACCGTTTGGACAATGCATTGGCTAGTAACGCTTTCGACAGTGACTTCATGATTGCTGGATGGGGTTGGGGTAGACCAATGAGTCAGAAGTTCACAGACTTTATCAAGTTTAGTAGCAGTGCCCAACAAACAAGCCAATCCACTGCTCCTGTCCCAAACCCGAATGTTACTGGACATGTTCCTACTCCGGGCCCTTCTGCTCCTCATTGGAGAGGCTCTTATGGTTTCACTGCTATCCCAACCTCTCATGCCACTCGTGCTCAAGCTCCCCATGCCACTCGTGCTCAAGCTCCCCATGCCACCCCTTCTCCTACCCCAAGCACTACCCCTGCCTCCGCTGCTCTTGCACCCAATCAATACAATACCTCTAGTGTGCGTGATCTTCTTAGATTCCTTAGGAATCTATTCGAACACTATTATCAACATGGCATGACAATAAACTTCATCTATGGCGAAGTTAGGAAATACTGGCCAAATCTAGTTGACCGCATTCATGAAAAAATTTAAGGTAATTTTCTCTGTCTTTGCTTCCCTGCCCATTTGCTTTTGTTATTTGAATTGAAGCAAAGTAGAACTTAATGAAAGAATATGATTGTGTATATATCTATCTATCTTTCTATCTATCTAAATCTAAATCTACCATCATAACTGCCTGGGAGATTTAGAATTTAAGTCACTTTCATCAGCCTTTAACTCCGTTTTGTTAATACTGATTACAGAAGACAACTTTTGCATTCTTTAGCTTCCATATATCTCTATTCTTTAGCTTTCTATTAGACCAGAAGGGTGTGTAGGACTTTACATTACTTCTTTGCTGATAAGGTTTTTGTTTGGTATGAAAGCTGAACCCTTTCCTTTTGGTCATACAAATCTGTGACAGGTTATGCAAGTCTGGTAAAGTTGAAATTTCCATCTTTTATGAATGTCTGAATGACTTGGGTTTATTTAGCTCAATTTGTCCATGAAGGAAGATCGTGTTTTATTAGAACCTCCATACATGAACAAAGGCATGAAAAATTTATTTCATGAATATTGAATTTTTCTTGGCATGCGTATTAAACTTTTCATGTATTTTCCACTTTATTTCAATCACTGGATCAAAGACATGAATCACCCAATTGGTAGGGATCATAGGGTTTTAGGTCTTCCTACTAAAAAAATATTTCATTGCAGATGGGCATGGTGTATAACAAGAAAACAGTTCTATGAATGCTTTTCTACTTTTTTTTATTTTTTTATTTAACCACGAAAGGGGATATATACAAATATACAACAAATACAAACTGCTTGGAATAGGTCTGCAATTTTGACTTTGTGTTTCAGAAACTCAAACTTCTGGGTTCCAGATAGATTGTATATCTTGTTAGCATTTGGGGAGACTTCACACCAAGTTCTCTACCTCTTCCTTGTGATTTGAGGATGGTGTCATTGTAAACGCATAGGATCCTCCATATCTTGCTTTTAGATGTAATATGCCATTGTAGCTTTTAGATCCTCCAAAATTTTGGAATAGGTCTGCAATTTTGACTTTGTGTTTCAGAAACTCAAACTTCTGGGTTCCAGATAGGTACACACCATTTCTTAGTCTATAATATCATAGATACTTACTTCGATGTCTAATTTTTTCTTTGGTTTAATAACAGAGAGGAAGCAAGCTAAAAAGGGGAAGAAGTAATGTCTCAAGATTCCAATGTCCTAGAAGAGTGATATGTAATCTTGTTTCTCTTTGAGGTTATGGGCTATGAGTCGAATTGAAATTTTTGTATGTATGACTCTCATATGGTGATATGAATTTTGATTGTGATCCCATTGTTAAGATCAGTAACTCTTGTAGACATTTTCATTGAGGTATGTAAATGATAGATTGATATCATTGCTCATGACAGTATATGACTATATTCAACTTCAAGGGAAACAATGCCAGGACTCTTATGAATGAGAGAATATCCCCTGTGGCGTTGCTGATATATGCAACACTATTATATGCCTGATGGCGTCTCTTTCAAGCCTTTCCTTTAGATTCTGACCGTGGTTAATGAGCGAGGCTCCTTGGCAACTGACCTTGTTTCTTAATTTTATTTTCCGCCGCCTGGGTCTTCCGGCTGTTCTATTAAGCTGGTTGTTTTCGTGCTGTGGGCCTTTGGTCTTCTACATTTTGCTGCAAAAAAGAGAGGAAGAAAGTTAATTGCTTTTATTTATCATTTTTTTTTTATCTATTGTTATCTGTCTGTGTTTGTTCTAGCTATTGCGTTGCTTTGTTCTCTATATTTTCTTTTGGAATTAGTAAAAATTTTCCATTTGGTAAGCCCGCGGCAGGTTACAATCTCGATATTGAGTGCCGAAGGTTTGTTTTTGTGTGTGTGGAAGAAGTTAGGGGGTAATTGCTGTGCCGATTGATGTAGCTGAAACAACTTCATACACTGCATATTAGTAAGTCACAAACAATCTAATTGAATTAGATTATTGAACTCTGAAGCTACAAATTTGAATTAGATTATTGAACTTTGAAGCTACAAGAAGTTAGAAGGTAAGTGCTCTGCTGATCTTGTAGCAGAAAAAACTTCATACGCTGTGTAGTATATTGGTGCGCTATTCTATCCACTGAAGCCCTGGCCTCCTCCTCACCCTTATTGTGCCAGTACTTGATTAGTCAGTTGAAGAAAGAAGAGACGTCAAGCAACTAGAGCTACGAGGTTCCCATCAACAAGCTGTTAGCGTGAGTGATGGTTTGATATTAGGAATAGAATATATTGTAATTATTTCGTAGTATAGAATATATTGTACTTACCTGTTATATTCTTGTAATCCTCTTTATATACCTCCACTGTGAGATGAATAAAATATCAGACAATTCATTCTCTAAGTCTCGTCTTGTTTAACTTGGTATCAGAGCAAAGATCTGAAAAGGACTTTGTCTCTTTCTTTTAGCTTTTTCTCAATCCGAGGAAAATAATTGGGTTAAAAGCCAATTTTTGGTCAGGCTGTGAAACGACGTCGTTCGACGTCCTCTTCATCTTGTTCGCTCGTTCCTCCTGTTCGCTCGGCTTCGTCTTCAGCCAAGAGACCGCCGGTGCTCGTCTCCTTCTGTCCAGGTGACTTCGTCATTCATCCAAGGGCGACCGTCCAACCACATCTTCATAGTCAAAGATCGGCGATCTCTTCACACAACCATCAGTTGCTCACCTGCCAAGACCAGCGATCTCGTCAATAGCGATCGCCTTCGTCTTCAGCCCAGAATCTCCAAGCCGCTTCCCAGTCGCAGTCGTCGCCTTGCCCAGACCAGACCCAGCAAGTTACTTTGGGCACCCACCCAAAGATCGATTCTCCAGATCCGTTTTTTCCAGATCGTGATCCTCTTCTTCGCCGCGTTCTGTTCGTCAGCCCTCACACCGGCGTGCCCAGACAACCCACCTCCGGTCATCTGCTCTAATCTCCGGCCTAGAACAGCAGTAAGCAAATCTCAACCCAGTCGACTCAACTCAGTCAACTCGACCCAGTCGACTCAACTCGGTCAACTCGACCCAGTCGACTCAACTCGGTCAACTCGACCCAGTCGACTCAACCCGTCGACTCAACCCAGTCAACTCCAACAGGTTTCAAAAAAAAAAAAAAAAAAAAAGGAAAAAGAAGAATCTGTTATTATTTTTTGGAGTTATTTTCTGTTCTTATTTCCGCTGCATACTTTGGAATTTGTGTGTTTGTTGCTATTGTACTATTGCAATGGGTGGTGATGACAGTCAAAGTTCTAAGGCAAATGAGGTGCAGAAGGTTGAGGTCTCTGTCAAGAGCTCAGAAGGTGGTTCTTTCGGGGGTACCAAACTTACTGGTACCAATTTCCGAACATGGAAAAAGATTATGTCAGTTTATCTCCGTGGAATCCACAAAATGGGGCATGTGACTGGAACAATCAAGGTTCCTAGGGAAGATGATGTGGAGGCCTATGCTAAGTGGGAAGATGATGATGGGTTTGTAATGTCAATTCTATTTCGAGCCATGACTGATGATGTGCTACAGATGGTGGAAGAATGTGAAACTGCTGAGGCGATATGGAAGACATTGGGGGATTTGTATACCAACGAGTCTGATTTTATACAGGTTCATGAATTGATGTGTAAAGCTGCTAATATGCAACAGAATGGGCAACCAGTAGCTGTGTATTTCACCAAGCTGAAGAATGTATGGGCTGAAATTGATCAGAAGCGTCCTTGCAAGATCAAGAATCAGGAAGATCTTGTGTGGTACCAGAAGGAGAAAGAGCTAGAAAGGGTTCATGTATTCCTGAGAGGGCTTGATGAGAAGCATAGCAGTGCCAAGGGAGAATTGCTCAGAATGACAGACCCGCCTAGTTTGACCACGGTTTTTACATACATCCGCAAGGATGAGTCTCAGCAGGAGAGTGTCAAACATGCACAGGTTGAAGTATCTAGCCTAGCCATTCAGGCCAAGTCACCGGCACCGTTCCTCCATCAGCAGAGTTCAACCCCACTTCTTCAGCAAGGTTTCCCCCAAGGCTTCACCAACCGCACTCGTCCTCAATGTTCTTATTGCAACGACCTTGGGCATGTTCGGGAGACTTGTTGGAAGTTGAACCCACACCTTAAACCTAAAAAGCAAGGCTATCGTCCTAAGGCGAAAGCAGCAGCTGTTCAATTGGTCCAAGAACCAGACTTCTATGGCGTGGTTGGCCAAGATCATCATACAGCAGGGGGAGTTACTCCTACAGCCTCTATAGCTGGTCGAGGTAAAATTGGTATGGCTTTAAAGGTTTCTCACTTTGTTGGTTCTGATACATGGATTATTGATTCTGGTGCCTCTGACCATATGACTTATGATAAATCATATTTTACTGAGTTGTCTTCCCCACCAGTGTCCTATGTCACCAATGCCAATGGTGAGGCTTTTCCTGTGTTAGGGTCAGGGTCCGTGCGTATTACTCCCACTTTAGAACTTCATAATGTGTTATATGTGCCTGACTTGTCTCATCACTTGATATCTGTTCCACAGTTGAATACTGAGTCTAAATGCTCTGTAACCTTTTATCCTATGTATGTGATTTTTCAGGATCTTCTCACCAGGGAGTTAATCGGTCGGGGGTATCTGAGGGGCAGATTGTTCCATCTGGATCAGACATACGCAGGGGAGAAACCAGGAGCACCGTCTCGCGCCGCTTTGACTTTGAATTCTGATAAGCTAAGTGAAATTTGGTTGTGGCATCACCGTTTTGGGCATCCATCTTTTAGTCTTATGAGAAAAACCATGCCTACTCTGTTTATTGGTGTGGATGAGTCTGTTTTACATTGTGAAACATGTGTCTTGGCCAAAAATCATCGTGCTACTTATTCTCCTAGTATTTCTAATAAAAGTGTTATTCCTTTTGGGTTGATTCATTCTGATGTTTGGGGACCTTCTAGAGAACCCACTGTTGGTATGAGTATTTTGTGTTGTTTATTGATGATTGTACGAGATTGTCATGGGTTGCTCTTCTTAAAACCAAAGATGAAGTCTTTCCAGCTTTTCAAACTTTTCGTACTCTTGTTCAAACACAATACCATAGCACCATTAAAATCCTTCGTTCTGACAATGGAGGAGAATATGTTAATCATGTTTTCCAAGCGTTTTTCAAAGCCCATGGGATTGTTCACCAAACCACATGTCCACAAACACCAGAGCAAAATGGAGTGTCTGAAAGGAAAAACCGTCATTTACTTGATATGGCTCGTGCCCTTCTCTTTAGTGCTCATATGCCTAAGTATCTTTGGGGCGATGCTATTCATGCTTCCTCCCATCTTATCAATCGTCTTCCATCTAGTGTCCTTCATGGAAAAATCCCATTTGAGGTACTTGCCTCTCATGTTTCCTTCCCTTCATTTCATAATCTGCCAGCTCGTGTCTTTGGTTGTGTTGTTTTTGTCCATATTCCTAAAAATCAGCGGTCTAAGTTGGATGCCCGAGCGCTCAAGTGTGTGTTTGTGGGTTACGGAGGTTATCAGAAAGGGTACAAGTGCTATCATCCACCAACCAGAAAGTACTATGTCACTATGGATGTTACTTTCTTTGAAGACATGAGTTATTTTTCCTCCTCAGATACAGCTCTTCAGGGGGAGAATTCATTTTTTGAAGAGCTCTATCATGGAGAGGGGGAGGAATCAGAAAGTGGAGAAGAAGTCGCACAGGCAGGAGGTATTTTGACGGATCCAGTTGAGAGCATTGACTCATCACTTCCAGAAGCAGAAGCTCCAGACATCCAGACACCAGTTTCAATCATTGAACATGCAGTTGAAGACACAACTGCCCCTACTGCCATCACTTCTACCCCTGACCCACAACTTCCTGGTGCTGAAGATCACTCATTTGAGGTATGTCCACCCACTAGTACTGACAATAGTGAGTCTAATGTTGAGCAATATGTGTTACCCAATAGGACCACTCGAGGTCAATCAGCCAAAAGATATGAACCTACTCTTACTGCCAAGTCAAAATACCCAGTAGCCAATTATATGTCCACTAGGAGGTTGTCTAAGTCATATGAATCATTTGTGAATCAAATATCTGCTGTATCAGTACCTAACAGAGTGCAGGATGCATTGGGGGATCCAAAGTGGAGGAAGGCAATGGATGAAGAAATGGAGGCGTTGCAGAAGAACAATACTTGGCAACTTGTGATTCCACCACAAGGCAAGAAGGCTGTAGGCTGTCGTTGGGTGTTTACTGTGAAACATAATGCAGATGGATCAGTGAATCGATACAAAGCACGCCTTGTAGCAAAGGGGTTTACTCAGACATATGGTATTGACTATGATGAAACATTTGCTCCTGTTGCCAAGATGAACACTATTCGGGTTCTACTATCGTTTGCTGCTAGTTTAAACTGGCCACTCCGACAGTTTGATGTCAAGAATGCATTTCTTCATGGAGAGTTAGCCGAGGAAGTATACATGAGCCTTCCACCTGGGTATATAGTTGCTTCTCCTGGTGATTTTGTATGCAAATTGAGAAAGTCTCTGTATGGTCTCAAACAGTCGCCTCGTGCTTGGTTTGGGAGATTTTCACAGTTCATGAGGAAGGTTGGTTACAAACAGAGCAACTCAGATCATACCTTGTTTCTCAAGCATCAACAAGGGAAGGTAACAGCTCTAATTATTTATGTGGATGATATGGTAATCACTGGCAATGATACTGTTGAGATGGATAGACTGCAGAGACAGCTAGCCTCTGAGTTCGAGATGAAGGACTTGGGTGAACTTAAGTACTTCTTAGGAATTGAGGTAGCCAGGGGGAGAGAAGGAATCTACCTGTGCCAGAGGAAGTACGTTCTTGACTTGCTAACAGAGACAGGTTTGTTGGATTGCAAACCTATTGATACTCCTATTGAGCAGAATCATTGTTTAGCTGAGTATCCAGATCAGGTACCTACTGATCGAGCTCGCTATCAGAGGTTAGTTGGGCGCTTGATTTATTTGGCTCATACTAGACCAGATGTTGCATATGCAGTGAGTGTGGTGAGTCAGTTCATGCATAACCCGAGTGAAAGTCACATGGATGCTGTTATGAGAATTTTAAAGTACCTGAAGTCAGCTCCAGGAAGGGGAGTATTGTTTTCTGGACACAACAACATCCTTGAGGTTTGTGGCTTTACAGATGCAGATTGGGCTGGAAATATTACAGACAGGAGGTCAACATCAGGTTACTTTACCTTTGTGGGAGGTAATTTGGTTACATGGAAGAGTAAGAAACAGAAAGTTGTGGCACGATCTAGTGCTGAGGCCGAGTATAGAGGTATGGCTCACGGAGTGTGTGAATTGCTGTGGCTGAGAAATCTGGTACGTGATTTGGGTTTCAAACTCAAAAGTACTATGCAGTTGTATTGTGACAATAAGGCAGCCATTGACATATCACAGAATCCAGTACAATATGATCGTACTAAGCATGTGGAGGTTGATCGTCATTTTATAAAGGAGAAGCTAGATGCCAAAATTATTAGCTTTCCTTTTGTTCCGACTGAAGAGCAACTTGCAGATATACTTACCAAAGGAGTTTCTAAGAAGGCGTTTTATGACTCACTAAGCAAGTTGGGCATGGTTGATGTGTATGCGCCAACTTGAGGGGGAGTGTTAGCGTGAGTCATGGTTTGATATTAGGAATAGAATATATTGTAATTATTTCGTAGTATAGAATATATTGTACTTACCTGTTATATTCTTGTAATCCTCTTTATATACCTCCACTGTGAGATGAATAAAATATCAGACAATTCATTCTCTAAGTCTCGTCTTGTTTAACTCAAGCTTCCTTAATGTTGCAGGCGCAGCCACACCCTTGAAATGACGCACAAACTTGTCTCCATTCAAATTGACGGCCTCAAAGAAGCTGAGAAGTATTCTGATAGGATCCCAGATCCACTAAAAGGTTCAGAAGCGTATTGTGCTCTCTGGTCCTGCTATGTTAAGCTTAAATCTGTGGGAATTGCTGAGGCTATTTTCCAGAAGATGAAGGGTTTGAGTTTGTACCCCCTTTTCACAGCTATTCCATGATATTGACAGCATTCACGGTTTATCTTTAAAGTGTTGCTAAATCTGCAAATCAGATCGAAGGTTATGGAGAATGGAGATAATAGAAAAGTACGGTTTTGGTCCACAATTATTGTTATTTATAAGACACCTTGGTATTTCAAGTTTACAAACTATCAAAATTGTCTCTCAACTATGTAATCCGTTTAACACTTCAGTGCTTGAACAAAAGATTATGTTATATATGAAGGCGTGCACCTTCTTTTGAAGAGAATTTTCATCACAACACATATAAGGGGTGCCCTTCAAATTTAAAGTATCCGTGACAACCACCAGTAGAGCGTGACACCATATGCGAGGCCCAAATTAAGGTGTCCTAAAATTTTTCATTAAGAATTTAACTCTCGACTGAATTTATAATTAAGATATTTTGTAAACCACAGACAATCTCCCCTTACCAATAACGTTTCAAAAAATCCCGACTTTCTCTCCCCTCTCTCTCGTGCTCTGCTAGGGTTAGGGTTTGGAGTTTTTTGAAAGTTGTACGGTGTCCCACTTCATGGCAGCAGCTATTGCTGCCATGACAGCCAGGCTAGCGACCAAGTTGTCGCTCAGAGAGGGTGAGGAACCGGTTGACCTAGGGAACCTTAGGGGACTGTAGAGGAACCGGTTGACCTAGGGAACCTTAGGGGAAGGAATTTCTCGCTCGCCATTTCTACTTGGTGGGGAAACTCAACACTTGTAGGGCGGTGGTTTTGGATTCTTTTAGGAGCGCGGTGCGTTCAATGTGGAGATTGACGGGGACTGTAGAGGTTCAACCATGCAGGGATCGTTTTCTGTTTCCGTTCACTCTTGAACGTGATGTTGCCCGGGTGAAAAAGGGAGGCCCTTGGAGTTTTCAGCGGGCTATGCTTTTGTTGAATTACTACGATGGCTTTTTAGTGCTTGATGCGGTGAAGCTTGACTTTGTTTGGATCTGGGTTGGGATCCATGGCCTTCCACAGGGTATCTTGATGGAACCCACTGTCCGGCTGGTGGGCGGCACGATCGGTGCGGTTTTGGAGGTTAATCAACCGGCTATCCGACGTGGTGATGCTCGGGTTCGGATTACTTTGGCCATCAATGATCCGGTGCGTTTGGATCGTCGTGTTAGGGTTTCGCCAACTGATGTTCTCACTTTGAGGTTTCAGTATGAGCGGTTATTGGGGAGGTGCAGACTGTGTACTTTCTTGAACCACGGTGGACAGAGGTGTTCAAATGAGGAGGTGGAGGCGACTGCACTGTGGTGGACGATGGTTCGCAGCATGTTCCGAGGCTGGCTATTACAGGCTCGTGTTTCGGGCTAATTCCCAGCCATCTCTTTCCTTGCCTTCGACTTTCAAGGTCCCAACTCTGTTGAAGAAGAAACCAGTGCAGATTCGTCCTTTGGTGGAGGTGAAGGTAACGCGCCTCCCAAAGTGTACAAGAAGAAGGGCAGGCCTCGAGGACATAGAAATCAGGTCAAGAAGGCGATGTCTGTGAGTGAGGGTTCGGGGTCCATGGTCTCTCCTGAGGATGGCGTTGGTAATGCGCCTGGACTTGAGGGTGTGACGACTCCGCCAGATTCCTGGGCTGTTTAATTAGGAGAGGATCCCCCATGCCTACTAGGTGTGATATTGCTTGTTTTGTGTTGGGCGACGTACACTAGAAGGGTCTTAGGCGTCAACTGACTCAAGGAGGTGTCACACTTCGGTAGTTCTAGGGTTATTGCTTTTTAGTTTCTTCTGCTTTTTATGGTAGTTTTTTTCTTTGGTTTTGAACTTTGTTTTATGGATTTCCTTTTGGTTTTTGAGTTCTTGATGAGTTTGCATTGTAATATGAAGGGTGCTTGTACTCCTCATGCTTGACCGAGTGAGGTTGTTATGATTTTCATCAATGGATTAGCCTTCCGTTGCCCTCAAAAAAAAAAAAAAAAAAAAAATTTGTAATAGTTTTGTACACTTGAGGTAGCAAAATGTCTTGTAAATTTTCAGCCAAAAAAAAAAGTCTTATAAATTATTTTGAAATAGTTTATCATTAAGAAACAAACATTGTTTGTATAAGCCAAGTAGCCAACACGAAATCTGTTGACAGTGAAGTCGCCATCGCTAAAGGCTGCCAAGAACCCTGACATAATATGTTGGTTAAATTAAGACTTTCATTAATTTATTGCAAAACCATGTTATTTAATTAAGTTCAAAGGTAGGCTACATTATTCTGAAGATGATACTAATGGAGGAAATAGGGGTCGTCAACGGGCCGGGCCGGGCCTTGCTATATTTTTAAATAATTGCGGGTCGGGCCGGGCCGGGCTTTATTAAAAATCAAAGGATCCAAGCCCGTCCATATAAAGCGGGCCTTGCGGGCTTTTTCGGGCCGGGCCGGGCTTGCCCTTGTGGGCTTGTTTTTATAAATAAATATTTAAAGACACAAGTATTTTTTTTTTTTAATCAAGCTTTGGAAATTCAATGGATAATGATCAAATACAACCAAAGATAACATATCTATATAACTATATTGTACCCAAAAAAATCTATATTTATATATAGATACTAATTTTGATAAATAAATTTTTAAAGGCACTAATTTTTTATAAATCTATTTATACATCATACACTCCAAGAGCTACATATAGCAATTCAAAGAAAATGAGAAACCGACCGTTGGATGAGTTTATTACAATAAATTATGAGTGTGGTAAAAAATTTAGCCAATTTCACCATATTTTCGAATCCGATCGGATTGGTCAGTCAACCGTAGTCACTTATATGTTTTATTGGTTGACCGATGGCGTGGCAATCGCGAAACGTGCTTATTTTTTCATACACTCCAAAGAGCAACCCATATCAATTCAAAGAAAATGGAAAAACCGACCGTTGGATGAGTTTATTACAATAAATTATGAGTGTGGTACAAAATTTAGCCAATTTCACCATATTTTCGAATCCGATCGAATTGGTCAACCGATAGAGAGATATAATAGATAGCACATATTCTAGATAGAATAATAGAAGGATAGAGAACGGCCACACACACACACACACACACACATATATTATATAGATATATATAAACACACACACCACACACCACACACACTATATATATAATATCTATATCTAGATATATATATATATAAAACACACACACACACACACATATATTATTATAGATCGAGTATATATATATATATATAAAACACACACACACACCACACATAGATATAGAGATAAACACACACACACACACACACACACACACATATATATATCTATATATATATATATATAATTATATATATAAACACACACACATATATAAATATATATACATATATATAAACACACACACACACACATATAATATATATCTATATATATATATATATATATTTATTATGCGGTAATGCATATATATCTTTTCTATATATATAACACACACACACACACACACACACACACATATATATATATAAACACACACAAATATATATCTATGTGTGTGTGTATATATATATTTATAAACACACACACACACACATATATATATATATATAATATTTTACGGGCTTTTACGGGCGGGGCCTAGCGGGCCTTTGGCGGGCCGGGCCGGGTTTTTGCGGGCTTTTGGCGGGCCGGCCCTTGGCCCACCGAGGCGGGCTTTTGCGGGTTTTTTGACGGGCCGGGCCGGGCTAAAAGCCCTCAGGGCCGACGGGCCTCCATCGGCCCACTTGATCCGCGAGCTTTTTGATGAGGCCTAGGAGGAAACTCATCTTCCCAATTAAATGTAGCAGATAGTGGAGGAAACTGGATCATCTTAACTGCTGCAGAAATGTTAAGGGCGCCACTAAATTTTATGTATATCAATCAATTTTTCAATTGACTCAACTCATTTATTTAGAGATGGACACTTTATGCGCGATCAATTTTTTTAATAGAAAATTATACATAAGTGTCATTTTAAAATTTTAATTAGCCATAAGGCCATACATAAGTGTCATTAAATGGTCAGGAATATGATTGGTAAATTGAAAGTGCTTTGGTCAAAAAGGTGAATTTTTCTTTTCTTTTTCTTATTCACTGCTGTAATTTGTGATCAGGCAACATATTACGTTTTTGTTTTCTGCATTTCAAGGTGTATTTTATTTGTATGTAGTTTATGTGTACATACTAACAAAATGTTCAACAAGTCATGAAAGTATCCTTGTTGTCAGAATCTGAGGTTTTGCTTTGATTATTCTTTGCATAGTTTTCTAGCCCTTGGAGACTCAAGCTCTGATGAAGCAGAGAAGATAGGAGACCATTGTTTCTCTAGCATCATTCTCCCTTCAGCACTCGTGTATCCAAAAGATGCATAACTTCTTATTACAGAAACTTGCATGCTGCACAAAATATCAACTACTGTTGCTCCAATGAGTACTGCATAACTTAATGGAATTTGAAATCCTTTGCATGAGCTTTATAAATATCACTATTGTGTGCATTTGTGTTGCATCCTGTCTTGGGCCATATAGATTTCAAGTTTAAGAGAAAGCTAATAGTACCACTTCCATCTGTTCTGTTTTTCTTGGTACCTTCCTGTTGTAGTAGAATGAAATTGCAGAGAGAATTGTGTGTTTATCATTGATAATAGGAGCCCTTTAAATAGGGAATTACAGAGTATAGAAAAGGTAATAGAATCCAAACATAACTAGATAATTTAGAACCTTCTCCTATTACAACTCAATGACTAAACCCTAGTTTGAAGAGGCACACATGATGTCGACATCCTTCAACACTCCCCCTTGTGCTGCTCAAACTTGGTGATGACGCTTTGATCGTTGACTCACTAAAAACCTTGCCAGGTAACAAAAACCTTGTGGGACAAAAATAACCCTGGTCGAAGGACAAAAAGAGCACAACACGTCCTTCACTCTTTGAGATCGAACATGTAGACATCATACCTCCCCCTAATGTCAATATCTCCCCCTGATTGCTACAATCATGGGAGTTCGGATAAGTTTCTTAATCCGATGCTCTTCACATGTTTCTCAAAGATGGATTTTGGTAATGACTTAGTAAATAAGTCCGCTACATTATCCTCTGAACTGATTTGATTCACTTCAATATTTAGAAGTGCTTGTTGTTGCTGATTGTAAAAGAACTTAGGCGATATATGCTTGGTGTTGTCACCCTTGATGAAACCTAATTTCATTTGCTCAATACAAGCTGCATTATCTTCATTAATGCATGTAGGTTCATCTGTGGTAGACTTCAAACCACAAGTTCCTCGAATATGTCTAATTATAGGCCTTAGCCATATGCATTCTCGCACGGCTTCATGTAGAGTAATAATCTCTGCATGATTTGAGGAAGTAGCAACAAGGGTCTGTTTTGTAGACCTCCAAGATATCGCGGTGCTTCCCACGGTAAAGACATAACCCATTTGGGAGCAACCTTTGTGAGGGTCAGAGAGATACCCTGCATCAGCAAAACCCATCAAGACATCGTTGTCATTTTGATGGAGGGGAGGAGGAGGACGTCGGTCACCATGGACGATGTCTACATCACGGAAGGTGGTGTTTTGCCTTGTGGGGTCCAATCTCACACTTCCGTCACTTCTTTTCTCTTTGTAGGGATAAAACAAGCTTATATCAATCGTACCTCTCAAGTATCGAAAGATTGTCTTTACACTAATCCAATGGCGGCGTGCTGGCGCATAACTATATCGAGCTAACAAGTTCAACTTAATCAGACTTGTATTACACAAATTTCAGAAACTAAAGCACAAAAAAATTACTAGGCTGCCAGTGGGTTAGTAAAAAGGAGAATAAAGAGGACCATATTGATTCTAGATAATAAAAAATTTAAAAAAGAGAGGAAGAAATAGAGGCCAAAATCGGATAAGAGATTGAAACAGAGTCATGACCTGAAGCAGAGTCATGGCGGCAATTCTTCACTACCCTATAAAGTAATCAAACATAAAAAATGAAAAGCTGGCATACAAACCAAGTTGAACAAACTCAATGCCAAAACCCTACGTATAAACACCCAAAATTTTTAGATTCAACAATTAAAAAATTGAAAAACTAGTGAGAAAGCTGACCTCCACAAGGTCATTGAGGAGATCAAATGCCAATGACATGGCCCTTTCCGGGAAAGGGATAGAATCTGCACGATCCATCAAACCAGCTCAAAAAAGCAGCAAAAACAAATAGCAATCCAATCTCAATGACTACAAGCACAGACCAAATTCTCTACCAAAACAAAATCAATAGCAGACCCTGTCCTATTCCTTCCAAAGCTTTCGAATACCTCTAAGCAATTGATGTAAATGAATAGCAGACCCTTAAAAATTATATGGTTAAAGCTTGTTCAAAAAAATAAAATGATTAATAAAGCAAAGACCAGCCATACATGTGCACCTACAAACGAAGCTATAATTAAAGCAAAAGAAGATCTTCATCTTTAATGCCAACATCCCGTATCTTTTCCTCCCACAAAAAGAAACAATCAAATTATTAAAGCAAAAGAGAATCCTCAGCTTTTTGACTTTTCTGATCCATCACTTTCCTAATCTCTTCCTCACATAGAAAGACCACTAATTAATTAAAGCAAAAAAGAAAATCCTCATGTATTATTTAAGATACAAAAGAACCTCCTATATTGACATCAGTGGCCACATATTTCAGCAGCAAACCTAATCAGAGCACCATTTCTCATGAGTCCATTTAAAATTAAACCATATACAACTCCTTGATAAAGTTTTAGCTATGCAATAAAGGCAATATATGTAAGTTAATTACTTTATCTGAACTAAGCAACTTCTCCAAACAGATTTGCAGTAATCAAATTCAAATCCAAATTGTATTTCAAGTCTGGTGGTACTAAAATCCATAATCCAACATATTAAATCTAAAAAAAATTGTCAAAAATTCCAGTTGCTAAGGCTTAACGGTAAGAACTTAGAAAACACTACAATAAAAACTCAGAGTCAATCTAGCTAGTAAGAAAGCCCAACTCTTAGAACAACATTCAGAAATAGAATTCCACCACAGTAGTCAAATTATCATCCCCAAACTCCAAACTAGAAACCCTAGAGGTTCATTATGGTCAAAACAGCAATTTCTGGTCCGAAATTAAATTCAATCACCGCAAAATCAAAAGAGTGAAAGAGAAGCTCACTCTGCAAGGTCGCCGATCTGTATAAGACGCCGACGAGTCTGGTCATGGTGACGCCTTCCTGTAAGGCCTCCAGATCATCTTTATCTGCGGCTTTGTAGAGCTCTAGATCGACTAAGCCTTATTCGTTCCATATTTGGTACCGCGTCAACGCCATTCTTCCCACACACGTAAATAAAACCTTAAATCAACTTGACTTTGTACTCCTCTTATGAAGTGTAGACAAGACTTAAAAAACAGAGATACTCAAATAAATAGCAAAACAAAACAATTTTTACAAGAAGGGAAAACCACGTTAACACCAGACTGTGATCTTTTTCAGTATGACCACCTTAAACTTCCTTTCTTGAACAAATGAAAGATAGGCAAATAAAGCTAAAAACAAACCAGTAAAACCAAAATTGACTTCAAGTATCTAAATTTAAACATACCCAAATCAAGAATTTCCGAGCCTTGCATCAAACTGAAGCCAAATGCATCTTCTTGGGCACACTTTAACATACAATCCAATTCTCTCCCACAAGAACCTAAAAAAAAACATAACAGGAGACTCTAAACCAAACCCAGAAATTTCAATTGAAATTACATTGGGGACGTTTACCTTTTAGGAGAGAATCAGCTTTGGAGCTAGATAGCTATGATGGGGTTCTTCGTCATCTGTGCTAGGCATTGACTCGATCTCTTAAACCGTCATGACTCATGAGGTCGAAAGAGCTTGAGCTTCGGGTTCTTCTGCTCATATAAAGAGAGGTCGCCTTGGATAATGTGATTTGTGAAGAATCCCAAATCAAAAGTGAAGAACCCGAAAACCTTCAGTTAATCAAAACCTGAAATCAAAAGTGTGATTTGTAATTTGTGAATAATCCGAATCAAAAGTGAGTGTCGTGCCTATATAGTGAGGGCGAGAGGACGAGAAACCAGAAACCCCCAAATTTTAGAGCTTACCAGATTTGAGAGGACGAGAACTAACCAGATTTGAAGACGAATCTCAGATTTAGGGCTTCGGAGGCATGGATTAGTACCAGAAAGTCGGGGCTTCAGAGGTGGTGGATTTAGAGTTTAGGCCTTCAAAGTGGGCATAGCTGTGGAGTGAGTCGGGGGCCGGGTAGCTATGGAGTTATGAAAAGAAAGAGTTAGGGTTGGTCTAAGGCTTTTTTTCTTTTCTTCAAGTATTCTAATGTGATCTAAATGGACACATGGCCAGACAAGCCATTAGTTTATGCATGCATGTATAAGGCATCAGACCACGTTTTCCATATACATGTTGTCTGATTATGCACACATTAAATTTGAGTTGTGGCAGCAAGGAGGGAAAGTTCCCGCTATGTGTAAGTAAAATTCAATTTGGGAGCGAAAGAATGAGTGGCATATGGAGACGCATCGAAACCTCTAATATATTTTCCTTGATCATACATCACAAAAACAAAAATTGTTGTGTGACAATTTGCAAACTACATTCATACAACAAATATAACTATTCTGTTGAATAATGAAGTACCAATTTGGAGCCAAATTTGGGGTCAATCTAAGAGGGAAATTTGCCGCTATTTTTTTTTCATTCACACAACGAACTATTCTTATAATTGTTGTGCAATGATCTACTAGCTGAAGAGTTTAGAATTTTAACCACCTTATACAATGCAAGTTTTGTAAATGTGTTGTGTGATTCACTTTTCTTCATCACACAACACTTTTTTTTTTCGTTGTGCAAAAAGTGTTGTGTGTTTAAGTTATTAGTGTAGTGAAATTTGACTACTTCTTAGATAAAAGAGCACTGTCAAGGTGAACGCACTACTAATTGAACATCTCATTTGAGCTTATATATACCATCCTTACCTCCCAGCTGATGTAGAACGGATAGCAGTCCGATTTGAAAAGCAGTTGGATCGTGCAAAAGGGGGAAAGTTACTATTGCAACTTTCACATTCGGTGTCCGATTTGATCGTGCCATTGCTTTCCGGAAAGGGAATCGCGCTAGGAGCAAGACTAGTTGCTATGCCACAACGTGTGGCCTTTTTCGGGCTTTCGGGGTCGTTTAGGGCCTCAAAACTGCATTTTACTATTTTTCAGAATTTTCGGTTTCCTAGTTTGTTTTGTTTTTACCCGTGGGCTTTAGGGTTTCATTGTTAGTCGCCCTAGGGTTTCTTTTCTCATATATATGCAACCTTAAACGGCTGCAGAACGATCTTTTATCATATTATCAATTAAATTGAGATTTATCTCTTTTATCTCTGGTGGACTCCAAAAACTTTGTTCTAGGTTTATTGCTTGTAAACCTTAGGTGATCTTTCCGACTGCGTCAGGTGGTATCAGAGCAGGTATTCCCTATCTCTCCTATTTACCTTGGTAGCAATGGGTGAAGTTACGAAAGCAGATCTTGATGCTCTTACCGCTTCTCTTGCCGCAGCGTTTACCGCTGCCATCAACACCATGAACAATCAGATTGGAGAAAGTCTTGGATTGGTGGGAGAACAAAACAATGGCAACAACAACAACAATCGGAATAGAGGCGGGGAAGGAGGCCAGCGAGCTAGGGCTACGCGTGGTGAATTTGTTGTTAATAATTCAGAAGATGAGTCTGAAGAAGAAATTGTGCAACCTGAACAACAAGGACAAGCTGACCAGGATTACAAAGTCAAGGCTGAAATTCCTTTCTTTTTGGGCAACTTGGGTGTGGAAGATTATTTGGATTGGCAGCTTCAGGTGGACAAATTCTTTGAGATTATGGAGGTGCCTGAACACAAGCAGGTTAAGCATGTTGCCTAGAGATTGAAGAGCACTGCTGCAGTTTGGTGGGATAAGTTGCAGAGTACTCGAAAGAAGTAGAGGAAGCAGGGCGTTAAAACATGGCGAAGAATGAAATAGCTGATGATGGAGAGATTCTTGCCAGATGATTATGAGCAGATTTTATACAGGTTGTATATTGAATGTGTCCAGGGAACTAGGACAGTAGCTTAGTACATCGCTGAGTTCTTACGTTATTCAGAGCGTAATGAACTAGGAGAAACTGAGGGCCAGAAGGTGGCTCGCTATATCAGTGGGCTAAAGTCTTTCATTTAGGAGAAAATTGGGTTACAAACTGTGTGGACTGTGGCAGAAGCTTCAAATCTAGCATTGAAGGCAGAATTGTTAGAGAAGACTTCACGAGCTTCTTCTTTCCAGAGATATAACTACCAAAGGAGCACAGATTTGGTAAACGCCTCAACTGACAAGAGTAAAGCCTTACAGCAGAATACATGAAGTACTTTTAAGGTTTCTAATCCCCCTTCTAAAGGGACTGACAGTTCTAGCAATTCTAGTGGTGCTCCAAATGGGGCCGCAAACCAGAGGCTTAATAATCCTTATGTTAGGCCTACAACAGACGTCTGCTATAGATGCAACAAGCCTGAGCATAGATCTAATGTGTGTCCTGAGAGGAGACAAGCTGTTCTTATAGGTGAGTATGATGAAGATGAAGAGGAAGTTGGAAGAGATGATGATTATGATGGGGCTAAGTTTACGGTGGAGGAGTCTCCTAAAAAGGTTAATATTGTGTTGCAGCGGATTTTATTGTCTCATAAAGAAGATGGGTAGCGACGCAATATTTTCAGGTCTCTTTGTTCCATTAATAACAAAGTGTGCAATTTGATAGTGGATAATAGGAGCTGTGAAAATTTTGTAGCCAAGAGTATTTGCAGCTACCTACACAGCCTCATGAGGCACCTTATTCCCTTGGGTGGGTCAAGAAAGGTCCACAGGTTCGAGTTGCTGAGTCCTGCAAGGTACCGGTATCCATTGATAAGCATTATAAAGATGACATTCTGTGTGATATTATCGATATGGATGCTTGTCATATTTTATTTGGGCGACCTTGGCAATATGATGTGGATGTGACTTACAAAGGCAGAGATAATGTGATGATGTTTATGTGGCATAGTCATAAAATTGCTATGGCTCCTGTATGTCAATTTGAGAAGTCCGGTGGAAAGAAAGGGGAGAATTTCCTGACCTTGTCTAGCAGTGTGTTTGGCTCCAAAACCAGTATGGGTGCAAACTGTCTCTTTTAAGCATGTGCGCAGGTGTGCCAGCACTGTGGGGTGTAGTCGTCGGAGAATCCCTTAGCCTGGCTTCTTGATAAAACGCCATGGACGAGGAGAGCACCAACCTCGTCACCAGGTTCTTCTCTATGCCTTTCGGAAAATGACTTCTTGCCTTACTGATGAGGGCTTTGGTTGTGATCTCTTCGCGACACTGAATCGATACTCAATGTTGTAGGTTGAGCAGAGCAATCACTGGGAGGTTTGGAGAAAGCACGGGTTTTGCTAAAGAGTGACTTTAGCTTCGCTGGGTTGCGAGGGCGTTACCCTTGCTTCGCTGGGTTGCCAGGGCGTTACCCTTGCTTCACTGGGTTGCAAGGGCATTACCCTTACTTGGCTAGGTTGCAACTGGATTGCAGGTAGGTTTGCTCCGGAGAGGCTTTGATAATCTGTATGATTAGTTGATTTGAGAGTTGTGTTTTTTCTGTGTCGTCTTTAGCTTCTATATATAGGTTACTGCAGATTCACCTTCCAAATAGGAATGAAATACTATATTTTAGGTCACAATTATTGGCCTTGAATCAAATCAAAACACTTAATAGTTTTGAAATTATCATAGGCAATAATTAATAATTATCCGCCTCTGTCGTCGCTAGAATGTAGGCAAAGTTAATCGCCTCTTGGGACATAAACCCTCGGATGCGAACAGTAGGATATGCTCGTCTTAATTGCATATATATATATATATATATATATATATCTTCGCGTGGACTCATAGCGGCATGCAATCAGAAAGAATAAGTTTGTGTATATATACCCATTATTTATTGCAATTAAGCATGATTGCATGCTTCTTATTGGCAACGAATAGTTGATGACCCCCACCATAGGACTTACTTTACATGAGTATTCTTGAACATAGGTAGAAAAGCAGGTTACCATGTTTAATTGCATGGGGAACCTCCCTTAATTGAACCATGCATGAGCCACCATACATACATATATGGGTTATTATCACAAATGGTACATGAACTTATCCTCTATTTTATCGATGGTACCTGAACTTCAATTTTGATCACCTGAACTTTTCGATTTCATTTTAAATGGTACCTCAGGCCACCTTTGGTCACTATTCCGGCCAAAAAAGCCAAATCTAAGAAAAAAAAAAAAAAAAAAAATTCAAGGCAAGTCTATTACCAAAAAATCATCACTATATATGATCGCAACCCTCGAAATCATCAAAAATCATCACTATGATCGCCTCCCATGTCGTTTTTAGTCAGAATAGTGACCGGAGGTGGCTTTAGGTACCATTTAAAATGAAATGGAAAAGTTCGGTTACTAGTTGTGATCAAGATTGAAGTTCAGATACCATCGATAAGATTGAGGTATAGTTCAGGTATCATTTATGATAATAACCCTACATATATATATATATGGGTCCGGATCAAGGGACACATTTTCTTACACAAATTTGGACACACCTTTTGAGCCATTGGATTTTAAAATGTCCAATGGTTCAGATTTATTGTTTGAATGATGTCAACAACAACAAAGTGACGTGGCAAATGACATGACATTACATTTTCAAATCTAAAATTAAACTTCTCTTCATTAAAAGAAAAAACAAAATTACTATTTGGAAAATCAAAATCAACAAAAACTAAAAACAAATAAAAGAGGAAGAAGAATAGCAGAATAAAGATACTGTACACGATCAAAAGGGAAAAAAAAATAGCACAAAAGCACGCCATTGAAGCTCTTAACATTCTTTAAAATTGCACAGGTTGTTGAAGGAAAATCAAGTTTAGTGTGTCTTATCAAACTAGGAGTAGGAATAGGAGAGAAGGTTCTAGATTTCCCAATCCTACACGGATTGGTATTCCTTGTAACATTAGAACTAGTACTTTGTAATCCCTATATATAGGGCTCCTATTCTCAATAATATGATGACAATTCTTTCAACAAATTCTCTCTCAAATCTATTTTCCTAAAACACGTTATCAGCACGACTCTAACCACAAAATAGAAAACCAAAACTCATTCACAAAGCAACCCCTAGCCCGAGCTAGCCGAGCCTTCACTGCAGCCCGCACGCCCGTGCGTTTGCAACCTTGCACAGCAGCCCCTGCTTCCCCCTCCCTGCAGCCCTGCGTTCCAGCCTGCTGCCACCGAAGCATCCCTGTTGCGCAAACAAGCCAATGCACACCCACTGCATCTTTTTCCCGTTCCTGTGAACATCCGTCTTCTTACAAGCCTCGAAACGTCTAGTTCGGAAGCTCATATCGAAAAACTTTCTTCATCAAAGTTGTTCGTCTCTGTCTCTGTCTCTTCCATCTAACTTCCAAATTTAAGCCTTATCGGAGTTATATTAAGATCTGTACACCAATCGAACTACAAGCTGTTCAGAACAGAATCTGCTCCGAATTTTCAACAAGTTTTTAAATTAAAGTTCCTGTTTTCCGAATTTTAATTTCTCCTTCTTTTCTTCGGGGACTTGCAACCTCCCTTCTTCTACATCCCACCTTTCTTATAACGTGGGTTCGATTCTTGAAAAGCGGAATCGTGGGGATTCACGCAATTAACGAACTAAGAGCGTTCGTAAGACTTCGGACTAAGAGCGTCCGTAAGCATCGATTTAACGAACTAAGAGCGTTCGTGAGCATCTATTTTGACCATTCAAACATCATTGTTTCGGTATAATCCAAATTTCTTGGAAATCGATTTCTTGGTAGCATTACTGCTCAGAAATCTCATATTAGTTTTTCGTGGAAGCATTGACTCCGAAACTAATACGTTCTTGCTTTCCTTTTTAGGATGTAAGACTTGAACGAGCTCGATTTTACTCCATTGGATTCTACGGGCACGGAATTTTCATGTGGACTCAAAATGTTGAGCTCCACCTAATTGCCCTTGATTTATTGCTTACAATCCAGAAGTCTTATTCTAAAAGAACCACTCAAGGCCCTCAAACTGAGATAGATAATTGCAAGGCATTTACCTGATGAAGCGCCACATGAAGATGGCCCTCCAGTTTGAGTACATGAATGAGGATAACATTAACAACCTTTGGGTTGCGCCTCGTGAACGTTTTAGTAACATTCACAATTTTTCGGACTTAGAAGCATAATGGAATAATATCCGCATCTGTAAACTTTGAAAGAGTTATGAAATATTGTTCGGAGGCTCTCTACATCATATTATTGATGGATGATTGTGAAAAACACAAAAGAACAAATTGATTGAGAAGACCCTAACATGACCATAGGAGTCATGACGTTGAGGGTATAGGGTTGGACACCATGGCGCCACTTTTGGCCATGGTTGCACTATTCCAACGCCATTGGTCCTAGGGACCATATGTATTGTGTCAATACATCTCAATCAAGAGAGCATCCTCTTCATGGTATTTTATGGAGTACCTGATCAATGGTAATCAAGATATCGAGCTATAAAAGACTTTAAATCTGGAGATGAAAATAGAATGCAGCAGATTTTTATTTAGAATAGTCTTTTAATTTCCAAGAATTATGTAATGGCAATTATGCCTTAATCAATAAAATGACTTATTGGATTATCTCTTTTCCTCTAGGCGTACTCAATTAAGTATGATGTCTAGGAAAGTAATTGAGATTAGTGGTACTAATTAAGAGAGATTCGCTCCACCGACATCTCTCTCTACTTCCCTGGTCATATTTAATTGGAATTACCGAACGAATTGAGTGACTACAATTTGTCTAATGTTTGATTTTACTTTGGATTAGATTATGGTCACGAAACTTTGATGTAATCATTGGCTATTATTAATAAAGTATCGATTACTTAAAAGATATAAGAGCCAATGGTTTTCATGCGGAAACGCATTGTGAGAATGGACATGAGTTTCTTTGCATCACCTCTAATGACTACGGAAATAAAAGAGTCTTAGAGAAACTTATGTGTCGATCTAGTGGGTTGTATGCAACCACTATTCGAATAATTGAATCCAATCATGTTATTAGGGATGATTTATGGGATTCCGACACATATAGGCTTTGGCACGACCGTTTGGGACATCCAGGTAGTGATATGATGATCCGTATATTAAAGACTTCACACAGACATCCATTTTTCAGAACGAAAAGAAGTAAAAGTCAGTTTTTGGACACCGAAGGAGTGCCTGCGCCTCACAGCGCCGTTCACCCCCATATCCGGCCACCCTTGGCTGGCGCCGCCATCCCCCTACGGCATCAGGGTGGCATTGACGCCACCAAGGCTCCTTCATCTCCAAATTTTACTTCTAAAGTCAATTGTGACTTCGTGGCTCAACCAAAATCTTCATTGGTTGTTTCTAAAGCCCATCATTCGTTCTGCAAAGCCTGCTCTTTAGCAAAATTAGGATCGAGACCATCCTATGTAAAGGACACTAAAGAAAATATACCATTCTTGCAAAGAACCCAAGGTGATATTTGTGGACCTATTCAACCACCATGCAGACCATTTCGATATTTTATGGTGTTGGTTGATGCATCGACACGCTGGTCACATGTCATGCTATTGTCCACTAGGAACACTGCATTTGCTAAACTCCTCGCCCAGATTATTAAGTTAAGGGCTTACCACCCTGATCATCCTATTAAATTAGACAATGCTGGGGAGTTTACATCAAAGAATTTTGATGATTATTGCATGTCCATTGGGATTGAAGTTGAACATCCAGTTCCTCATGTTCACACCCAAAATGGTCTCGCAGAAGCCGCCATTAAACTACTACAAATGGTTGCTAGGGCATTGGTAATGCGCACCAATCTCCCTATTTCTGCTTGGGGCTATGCAATATTGCATGCAGCTGTGCTTATTCGTCTGAGGCCCACTGCCACTCAACCTTTTTCTGCGTCCCAGATGGTGACTGGGTATGAGCCTGATGTCTCACACTTACGCATATTTGGGTGTGCAGTTTATGTGCCAATTGCGCCGCCACAGCGTACTAAAATGAGTCCTCAACGACGATTAGGCATTTATGTTGGATATGATTCTCCAACAATTGTCCGCTATTTAGAACCCTTGACAGGCGATCTCTTTACCGCAAGATTTGCGGATTGTCACTTCGATGAGACAGTCTTCCCGTCGTTAGGGGGAGATAAGAACATAAATGTTCAACAGGAACGACATGAATTGTCGTGGTCTGTCCCCACTCTGTCTCATCTTGATCCCCGAACCGCATAGTCCGAAATTGAAGTGCAGAGAATTCTCGATCTTCAGAACGTAGCAGAATCGATGCCTGATGCGTTTTCTGATATCGCTAAAGTGACGAGATCACACATACCTGCTGCAAATGTGCCTGCAAGGATTGATGTCCCTAAAATTAGAGGACATGACGCCACCTCAAGGGCACTTGAGCATGGCGCCAATGTCCACAGTGGTAGTGACGTTGTGGCTAGGCCCACGGCTCCTGCCAGGAAGAGCGGGAGGCCAATAGGTTCAATGGATTCTCGCCCAAGAAAGAAAGCGAGTTTGGCACAAAATAATCCATTAATCATCGATGTAAATAATCCATCTCATGAGAACATTCCGGATTATGGTTATGTCCAAGAGACATCATTGGGAGACTCTCCAATGTCAGAACCAACTCCAGAGAATAGAGAGATCTCCATGAATTACACTAGTGTACATGAGTGATGGATAGAAATTCTATGGCAATTGATGATGCATTTGCATATCATGTTGCAAAAGGAATCATAGAATATGATGATATCGAACCTCGCTCTGTCGAAGAATGTCAACGAAGAGAGGATTGGCCTAAATGGAAAGATGCGATCCAGGCTGAATTGGATTCACTAGCAAAGAGACAGGTATTTGGGCCCTAACGCAGACACCCCCAGATGTAAAACCTGTTGGCCATAAATGGGTCTTTGTTAGAAAGCGTAATGAG